>JXCR01024389.1:242641-262243 GCA_002079205.1 Phalaenopsis hybrid cultivar
GTAAGGATTATTAATTTTACTAACCAGATAAGTAAGCTTTGTCAAAATAACAGAAAATATATTTTAGATTTAATCTAGCTAGTTAAATTCAACATAATCTTCGTTTGTAAAATCAACAGGTAAAGACTGTGCAGCTGTTACTTACGAATTAGAACAAATTTCATGAGATACTTTAGTTGAGCAGATATAATGATATGAACAAATGACTTAATTAGTTCCATTGTAACTCAATTCGTTAATATTTAAAAGAACAGGCAGAATAAGAATCATTTAATTAGTTGCATGTTAACTTGTCCAAATTATTAAAGCCTGCTACGCCTAATTGGTCTGTCAAAATAAGTTCATTATATATTCCTATTAATATCCAGCTTCAGTGCTTCATTATAAACAGAGCATCAACAAGAAAGCAACTACGAGTTTACGGATCTGAAACAGCAGTCTGGAGATGACGCCATGATCTCAAGTGGGCATCTTTCACAATCAACCATATTACTCATATATTAGTGCAGAAACATCAGATAATTTATTTCCACTACTGAAATATTTTAATTTCTTATTTTAAAAAAAAAGTTAGGTTTGACTAATGAGCATTTGATCCATAGACAACTCGCTTGACACGGACTGCCCAACAGATTGCATAAGATAAGCTCAAGGAAATTTCCAGCAAAGTGGCGATAACCCAATAAAAAGGCTGCATGGAAATTTATAAAACTAGCAATCTTCCATTTTAAAAGTTTAATTAAAGCTTACTTCATAGAAAAAGATCAGAGGTTCAAATTACACATATAATACCTTTTATGCTCAACTTTCCCTTGTAAGAAAAAGTTGCTGCGGTAGCCATAATTAGCCGCTGCTGAAACATTTATTTGTAGTGTGGGCATTCCAAAAATGAGGAATATACCAAATTCCTCATGCTTATTTGGTGAACAACATATAGATAGTAAAATATATTGGAACATAGTCACTGAGAGAGAGAGAGAGAAGGACTTATAATTACTTCAATGGCTATATAATTAATTAAGCATACTTCATTAATAAAAGAAAGTCCACTATCAAAATCTCTATGACAAAAATATGAAAAAAAACTCGCATAACAATTAATTATTTTACATCTAGAGTACCAATATGCAATGAAGTGAAAATACGTTGGGAGGGAAAGGAGAATATACCAACATATTTTGCACTACTTAATTTTTCTCAGTGAGCTTTTTATGCAGTCAGCTCCAACCTCAAATTCAAACAGGTACTCTTCTTCAATTACTCCCACAAAGCAAAGCATGTCTATATAAATAAATATAGATAAATATTTATATGTGCAAAAGCATGGTTCAATGGAGATTATGATGATCGGGCCAGGCCCAGTAGGCATTTTGATCGTCCATTCCACAGAGCAAGTTGCCNCTCAGCTCCAACCTCAAATTCAAACAGGTACTCTTCTTCAATTACTCCCATAAAGCAAAGCATGTCTATATAAATAAATATATATAAATATTTATATGTGCAAAAGCATGGATCAATGGAGATTATGATGATCGGGCCAGGCCCAGTAGGCATTTTGATCGTCCATTCCACAGAGCAAGTTGCCGAAGTTTTCATCAGAGACCAGGGCACCGTGCTCTATCTTGGTACAGTGGAGATGATCAGGTCTTGATGAGGTTGGGAGAAGGTGGGCGATCACCGGCGGTCGGATTACGGAGAAGAATGGTATGCTCTGTATGGGATGATTAACGTGCAGGTTTTCTGAGACCACTGCGGTGGCGGTGGCGGTGGCGGGGGAGGCGGAGGCAGCCACCGCAGCTGTGGTTGACGTTCTTGAAATGTCCAAGTTTATCTCTGAGCTATTCTCGCTTCTGTTGCTGCAGGATCCCTCCGTTTCCTTATTTAGATTTATTAGTTCTGGTGCATCCCTCCCTTTAAGAGCCTGGATCTGCATGTTATAAATTTCAACCAAATCACTCCAATATATAAATGTTCAAACATTAATAATTCTCTATTACAACTACCGATATTGATAAATCTGAAGACTTCTATCTGGAAGCTTAAAATTCATCTAATATAAACAAAAGAACAGAAATTTTTTCTTGAAAATTGGAAAAGGGANGAAATATTCAAACATTAATAATTCTCTATTACAACTACCGATATTGATAAATCTGAAGACTTTTATCTGGAAGCTTAAAATTCATCTAATATAAACAAAAGAACAGAAATTTTTTCTTGAAAATTGGAAAAGGGTAGTGACAAAGTTAATTAATCATCAGCCAGCTATAAAAGAGAAGTTATTAATAAAATGTTCATGATAAGGCCAATCATTAAAACAGAGCCAACCAATAAACTTTATCAAAANTACGTGCAGGTTCTCTGAGACCACTGTGGCAGCGGTGGCGGTGGCGGCGGAGGCGGAGGCAGCCACCGCAGCTGTGGTTGACGTTCTTGAAATGTCCAAGTTTATCTCTGAGCTATTCTCGCTTCTGTTGCTGCAGGATCCCTCCGTTTCTTTATTCAGATTTATCAGTTCAGGTGCATCCCTCCCTTTAAGAGCCTGGATCTGCATGTTATAAATATCAACCAAATCACTCCAATATATAAACATTCAAACATTAATAATTCTGTATTACAACTACCGATATTGATAAATCTGAAGACTTTTATCTGGAAGCTTAAAATTCATCTAATATAAACAAAAGAACAGAAATTTTTTCTTGAAAAATGGAAAATGGAAGTGACAAAGTTAATTAATCATCAGCCAGCAATAAAAAAGAAGTTATTAATAAAATGTTCATGATAAGGCCAATCATTAAAACAGAGCCAACCAATAAACTTTNAGCTAAATTCTTATTTTCTTTAGGATCAAGTATTTGGTTCTGTTGCAAAGTAAGATAACATAAGTGAAAAAGATTATTAAAGTCATTGTTATACTGTTGCATACATACAGTCGGAATCATAACCTTATGAAAATTTGACTCTAAACTTAACACAAGCTCTCAATGAGATTCCAATGGCATTTCAAGTTTTAGGAACCCATAATCTTGAAGAGAATGTAGAATATAAAGAGAGTTGTTGATCTTTTCCTATATCATATTTATAAGCAATCAAAACAAGGATTGTTGGGACAATATAGGAAAAACAAGATAAAATAATGTGACTGTTTCTTCCTAATTAGATGCAAAAAAAAAAAAAAAAAAAAAAAAAAAAAAAAAAAAAAAANAAAAAAAAAAACGGCTTAACTATATCTGCATTACAATTTTCTATTAAGAACGAATAATGTGATTTAGATCATAATAATGGCTATCACTAGCAGTGGCCTATGGAAGGAAAGTGCAATCGGCACTAGCAGTGGTGCTGGCAATATGTGTAGGTGTTGTTGGCAGAGGTGGTGATTGATCGATGATTGTGGCTAACAATTGAGATTGTTGGCGGTGTAGGCAGTATTGGCAACATTTATTGATTTTAAAAATATTTAAAGCAACTAAAATTATTTTGATTTATGAAAGTTTAAAAAAAGCTGATAAAATAACATATTAATATTTTAAATAAAAATTAAATTGATGACAAATATACTCTGTTTTTTTTTCTATTATTATTTTGATTAAAGCTTACTCTATAGAAATGCAAGGCGCTTGTAACAAACCTATAAGACAAATATATACATATATTCCAACTTAGGCTTGGCATTAGAGCCCCGAATCCTGGACCCTGNCTATTATTATTTTGATTAAAGCTTACTCTATAGAAATGCAAGGCGCTTGTAACAAACCTATAAGACAAATATATACATATATTCCAACTTAGGCTTGGCATTAGAGCCCCGAATCCTGGACCCTGTCTCAGGCTGGCAAGTTCTTAGGATTTAATGCTGGCTCCATACATTGTCAAAGATGGTTACTCATTTATCACTTGTAAAAAATAATAGATTTCGTACGAATTTCTTTTACTATGTATCTGTGAATTATGATTGGAGTAAGGATTATTAATTTTACTAACCAGATAAGTAAGCTTTGTCAAAATAACAGAAAATATATTTTAGATTTAATCTAGCTAGTTAAATTCAACATAATCTTCGTTTGTAAAATCAACAGGTAAAGACTGTGCAGCTGTTACTTACGAATTAGAACAAATTTCATGAGATACTTTAGTTGAGCAGATATAATGATATGAACAAATGACTTAATTAGTTCCATTGTAACTCAATTCGTTAATATTTAAAAGAACAGGCAGAATAAGAATCATTTAATTAGTTGCATGTTAACTTGTCCAAATTATTAAAGCCTGCTACGCCTAATTGGTCTGTCAAAATAAGTTCATTATATATTCCTATTAATATCCAGCTTCAGTGCTTCATTATAAACAGAGCATCAACAAGAAAGCAACTACGAGTTTACGGATCTGAAACAGCAGTCTGGAGATGACGCCATGATCTCAAGTGGGCATCTTTCACAATCAACCATATTACTCATATATTAGTGCAGAAACATCAGATAATTTATTTCCACTACTGAAATATTTTAATTTCTTATTTTAAAAAAAAAGTTAGGTTTGACTAATGAGCATTTGATCCATAGACAACTCGCTTGACACGGACTGCCCAACAGATTGCATAAGATAAGCTCAAGGAAATTTCCAGCAAAGTGGCGATAACCCAATAAAAAGGCTGCATGGAAATTTATAAAACTAGCAATCTTCCATTTTAAAAGTTTAATTAAAGCTTACTTCATAGAAAAAGATCAGAGGTTCAAATTACACATATAATACCTTTTATGCTCAACTTTCCCTTGTAAGAAAAAGTTGCTGCGGTAGCCATAATTAGCCGCTGCTGAAACATTTATTTGTAGTGTGGGCATTCCAAAAATGAGGAATATACCAAATTCCTCATGCTTATTTGGTGAACAACATATAGATAGTAAAATATATTGGAACATAGTCACTGAGAGAGAGAGAGAGAGGGACTTATAATTACTTCAATGGCTATATAATTAATTAAGCATGCTTCATTAATAAAAGAAAGTCCACTATCAAAATCTCTATGACAAAAATATGAAAAAAAACTCGCATAACAATTAATTATTTTACATCTAGAGTACCAATATGCAATGAAGTGAAAATACGTTGGGAGGGAAAGGAGAATATACCAACATATTTTGCACTACTTAATTTTTCTCAGTGAGCTTTTTATGCACTCAGCTCCAACCTCAAATTCAAACAGGTACTCTTCTTCAATTACTCCCACAAAGCAAAGCATGTCTATATAAATAAATATATATAAATATTTATATGTGCAAAAGCATGGATCAATGGAGATTATGATGATCGGGCCAGGCCCAGTAGGCATTTTGATCGTCCATTCCACAGAGCAAGTTGCCGAAGTTTTCATCAGAGACCAGGGCACCGTGCTCTATCTTGGTACAGTGGAGATGATCAGGTCTTGATGAGGTTGGGAGAAGGTGGGCGATCACCGGCGGTCGGATTACGGAGAAGAATGGTATGCTCTGTATGGGATGATTAACGTGCAGGTTTTCTGAGACCACTGCGGTGGCGGTGGCGGTGGCGGGGGAGGCGGAGGCAGCCACCGCAGCTGTGGTTGACGTTCTTGAAATGTCCAAGTTTATCTCTGAGCTATTCTCGCTTCTGTTGCTGCAGGATCCCTCCGTTTCCTTATTTAGATTTATTAGTTCTGGTGCATCCCTCCCTTTAAGAGCCTGGATCTGCATGTTATAAATTTCAACCAAATCACTCCAATATATAAATGTTCAAACATTAATAATTCTCTATTACAACTACCGATATTGATAAATCTGAAGACTTCTATCTGGAAGCTTAAAATTCATCTAATATAAACAAAAGAACAGAAATTTTTTCTTGAAAATTGGAAAAGGGAAGTGACAAAGTTAATTAATCATCAGCCAGCTATAAAAAAGAAGTTATTAATAAAATGTTCATGATAAGGCCAATCATTAAAACAGAGCCAACCAATAAACTTTATCAAAAGACTCAAAAGCATGATGGATTGATTCTGCAGCAACTACTCTCTCATCAATTTAAGGACAAATCTTCCTCAAAAGACTCACTCAACTGAGAGTAATTGCTAATCATCAAAGTAATAAATACAAAAATAAATATAAATATAAGCATTCACCTCAGCCAGTAGTTTCTTGTTGTGAGCCTGGAGGACATCATTATCTGCCTTGATGGCATCAAATTGTCTCTTGAGCAAATCATAATCCTTCTCAAGCTGCTTTGTCTTCCATCTAGCTCTCCTGTTCTGAAACCAGATCGCAATTTGTCTAGGCTGAAGGCCAAGAGCCCTGGCCAGATGCATCTTCCTCTCAGGCTCCAATTTGTTCCCAAGCTCAAAATTCTTCTCTAGTGTCCTCACCTGCTCCACGTTGAGCCTCCTCTTCTTCTCCCCTGCCTGCAAGCAGTCATCGGACAGCTCTTCCTCCCCTTCTCCGCAAGCCTCCACTATCCCCTGCATCCCTCTGGAAGAAAAGTCTTGAGGATTAAGGGGAGGGACTGGAAGGTGGTCGTGGTCGGAATTGGTACTCTGCATCTGGAGAATGAAGCTTGGTGGGAAGAAGGGAGAGGAAGAAGATAAGCCACTGCAGGAGGTCATGTGCATGATCTTCATCAACAAGCATGGGTGGGAATTGGGCACAAGCTGGTCTTCTGCTCTATTTCTGCCGTGCTGACATTAGCGAAAGCGAAGCCAAGCGAAACGAAGGACTACTTTGGCTTGTGAAAAAGCCTGTAAGGTCTTGGAAAGTTGGAGAAAAAAGTGGTGGGCTAAAAGCCTAAAAGACAGCGAGAGAGAGAGAGAAAGGGAGAAGGAAAGAGAGGTAAATAAGAGGCAGTGATACATAAGGAGAAGGACACGGAGATTTTATCTCTTTTATCATTTATTTATTTATTTATTTATTTATTTATGAAGGACTTGTCAGAATTTCTTCTACGTACGTTGCTTCAATTAGACATTTAGGTTTTGTGTTTAGGCTTCAAATAAACATTAGATTATAAGCAAAAAATGATTAAAGAAATGGACAAGCCACGAAATAGCACATTTTGTGGTCCTTCCGCTGATCCACGGTCTGATGGATCCCATGTGCGCTATTTAGTTTTTACAAAGCTGGTTTCCAACGAGGGACCTTCTCTTCTAATTAATTAAATCTCACCGCAATAATATTTTGTATCTAACCTAATTTTATATTTTACTTTCAGATAAAATTTATACATGTATTTTTATTTTTTTAATCAAATTAACGTATAATTGCATCTTCAATTAATTATAGTTAAGGATTAATGTACTGAATTTTCAGCAGTTCACCTTTTAATTACTTTATGATATCAGGGAGATGTAAACTAATTATTAAGTAATATTGTTTGAATTATGTATGTTTATTCAATCTGATAACTAACTAAATTTATAATCATTATTTTTTTTTAAAAAATGAGTATAATTAAAAAATATATTATATTTATTCATATGAAAATAAAAGAAAGTCATGCTATTCTAACGAAATTATTTCCTATTAGCAATTCTTCCATATATGTGAGCTTTTCTCTTGATCCCCATGCCTGCTTCATTAATTACTGGTGCCTAAAAATAAAAAAGATGTATTCTTCTTCTTAATTTGGCTCCTCAGAGTTAGGTAACGATGACATATATAAAAGTTGATTTTGGTTGATAACTAATATTCCATCATGTAATTAATACGACCAATTCCTAGCGCACAGTCAAAGTCGTTGTTAGATCTCTCTCTCTCTTCTGATGAGTGAGCTTTGACCCCTGTTAAACTCTTCAAGATTAAAGTTCTTTTTTTTCTTTTTAATTTCATACTCTTCATCTATTTGTTACGTAAATATATATATTTATATATATGTATATAGTTTAGATGGGTCCAACTTTTTCATAAAATATATATAAAAAAGGATTGCTTGCAGATCGAGTAAATAAGTAATAATATTAATATAAATATTTAAAAAAAGACATTAGTTATATATATGGTGGCAATGGAGTTATATATAAATATATGTGTGCTGATATTTTCTTTCAAGTGCATGTTCAAGGGGGGGAGAGAGAGAAAGAAAGAGAGATTGGGGGGAAAGAATCTAATAAGGGGCTGATCATGCATGGGTCCAGTGGTTAGCAGAAGCTGCTACCTAACCCACAAACAACCAACGTGGGTTCATCTGCATTTTTTCTCTCTTCCACACACACACACACACACACTCTCTCTCTCTCTCCCATCCTCACTTAACTCCCTCTCCACCCATTTCTGGCTAAACCCTAACCCTAAAACCTTGCCCTTACGCTAACTCAAAACCAAAATCCCTCCATGTCTCTCTCCCTGTTTTGTCTTCTTCTCTTTGTATTTATTTACCCAAAAATTCCATCTACCAGTTGGACACTGCCCTTTTTCTCTTTCGTTGTCTTTGATTATGGTTATGATGACATATCACATCTGTCTAATTCATCAAAACTTGCATTTGAAACCTTGCATAATCAATTAAAAAGTATAGAAATCGTCTTAATTAGTTATTTTATTTTCCATTTGATTAAACATCCCTGCCAACCGGCAAGTTAATGATAGAATTCTTATTAAGTGGAAGTTTCCATCTCAATTTCTTTTTTACTTCATTTAAATAACATTCAATAATGTACAAGCATCCACAAATTTGTTGTTTTCAAATTTTATAAGAAAAAAAAACTTTCTTATCGTGGCATGTCAGAAGATTCACAACAATAGAGTAATAAATTAGTGCACAGGATTGTACGAAAATCAACGACACAAATAGATAATAGAGAATTAATATGTGACACCTTGAGTTTTAAGTGAAAAATCCCATAAAGAAAAAAAAATCATAGCAACTAGCTCGGTTGAATTAATTCACAATGAAATTGTGCGAACATAGGTCCACTCTTCTCATGAATTAGGAAAGATGAAATCATAGAAGTACAATAGTGGTCAAGCTTTAAAAATCGTATACAAGATACAACAAATATAGTAATTGATAGTTGTAATAGCATTGATTAGCTGTAGTAATTGTAGTTGAAAGACGTAGTAGTAGTTAGTTATATGGTCCATTGTTGGTGGTTTTAGGAGTGTCAGTTAGCCAAAAAAACCATAGTGGAGATAAATAATAGTGTTAGTTGACCACAGAGGCTATAACAGAAGGATGTAATAATATCATTTGCCACATAGTAGTAGAGAACTATACTAGTGTCCGCAGGCCACAATAATCGGGATTTGGAGCTGCATTGTTGTGTCACGTAGATCATAGTTGATCACAAAAGCCATAATGATAAGTTGTGATAGTGCGGTAAGTCATAGAGGTTAGAATTGAGAGTTGTAATAATGTCTATAAGTCAACGAGATCAGAGTTAGGAGTAGCATGACTGTGAGCCACATATGTTGTAGTTGTTCTCATAGGACATAGAGGGGTTAGATACAATTACTTTCGTAGGCCATAGAAGCTGAAGTTTGGAGCTGTAATAACATCTATAAGCCACAGAGTCAGAGTTGGGAGTTGCAAGAGTTGTGAGCCATGTAGGTTATTGTTGGTAAAATAGGTCATAGTGGTGGGTTGTAATGATAGTAATTAACCACGTAGGTCGTAATAGGGAGCTTAATGTTCGTTGGCCACAAAGACTTCCATGAGCGATGAGCCAAATAGGCAATAATTGCTCACATAAGCCATAGTGGTGAGTTGAATATCACTGATAGACCATAAATGTCAAAGTTGGGAGTTGTGATAACTTTTGTATGCCCTAAAAGCTGGTGTTGGAAATTACATGTGTTGTGAGCCACGCAAGTCGTAGTAGTTCACAAAAGACGTAGGGTGAGTTACAATAACGTTTGTAAGCCAAAGAGGTTGAAGTTGGAAGCTGCAATAATTTTTGTAAGCCACGGAGATTAAAGTTGAGAGTTGCATGAGCTGTGAACCTTGTAGGCAATAATTGGTCACATAGTTTGTAATGGTGAGCTGCAATAATGTATGTAGGTAATAGAGACTATAATTGATAGCTATGTGAGTTGTGAGCCACATAAGTCATAGTTGGTCATATATGTCATAGTGGAGAACTATAATAACATCCATAGATCATAGAGGTCAAAGTTCAGAGTTGTAATAATATTTGTAGACCATAAAGGGGAGTTGGGAGCTACGTGAACTTTAAGCCTTATATGTCGTAGTTGGTCAGATATATTGTAGTTGTGAGTTACGATAACGTCCATAGGCTACAAAGGTTAGAGTTGGGAACTCAATGAACTGTGAGCCACGTAGGCCTTAATTGGAAACATTGGGTGTAATAAGGAACATTGAGCATTTTCTTTTTGATTTCTATCATCTACTTAGGCTTCCATTTTTTGTTGGGATGTGCTATTTCATTTTTAATTCAGGTGCTCAGGAGTTTTGTTCTAGCTGGTTTTGGGAGCCGGGTGTATCGAGCCATTTTCTTATGATCTCTATCATCTGCTTGGGCTTCTTTTTTTTTGTTTGGCTATGCTCTTTCTTTTCCACTGCATGTGTTTTGGGACTATGTTTCGACCAGGTTTTGGGAGCAAGTTTGAGGTCACTGCAGTAGTTCTCTTAAGATTTTTTGGAATTGTCAAGTTTCTTTTTTCTTTTTGAGTATACATGTTATTGGGTATATGAACTTTTTGGTCTTTATTTTATTTTTTGGTATACATGTATCGCTGATGAGGAACCCCTTTTTGGAGCGCGTCATGTATTTTCTTTAGTTTTTAGTTTTTGGGGACCCTCTCAAAACCTTTTTTTGTACCCATCTTTTTGATTAACACATAGGGAGCCGAATAATGCTCATTTCCCTAATAAAAAGAAAAAAAGAAAAATTAAGCCACCAAGTTCATATACAAAAGTTGCAATGGGAGAACTTCAAAAGTTCAGGAAAAGTCATCATAACTAGAGTATGATGATCGTAAGACGTTGTCATTGGGAGGTTTTAGTGGATCTTTAATACAAAATAATTCATTACCCTCGTATTGGTGGTATGTTGGTGCACTATATTTAGGATGTATCGTTACACCATATTTGAGTTGTGTTTTTATATCATTTTTTGAGTGTGCGTTAAATAATAATGTACATCATGACTCAACAAGATGTTTTATCACAACATGCGTTGTTACTCTGAAAGATCCACCAATGACAACAAGAAGGGGCGACCAACAGTAGTCAACAACAGTGGAGAGTGAAGGTTGATGGTGGCCGACAACTTGGGAAGCAAAAATTGTTCGTCGGGGCTTTGGTCAAGATCAACAATGGAACTTGACTCCTTTTGGTCCAGCTCTACGTCTAAGTCTTCCTCCCTCCATAAAGGGAGGGTACGACTCTATTTATAGATTTTGGGAGAGGCATCCCCTATAAATAAGGAAGAAATTCAGACTACTCCATCAAATAGCATAGATAAATTCTTTTAATAAGGCATTGTTCTATGCACATTTAAGTGCCTTAATGATGTTAGAATTGAGTGATCTTAAGCTCTTTAGATATATTTCCTCGAGACACTCTATTTAACTATAATCTTGACAGATTTGGAGATCATTTAAAGCTTCAATTCACCAATCAAAGTTTTCAAATGGGGTTTAATGGCATGAGCCGGGCTTAATTTAACTCAGATTGGATCAATATTGGTGTCATTGGATTTGTCTTGTCGAGCGGGTCTATTTGACTAGAAGTCTCCTGAAATTGAAGTTCTGCATGATTTCTAATTTAAATCGACACATTCCTTGCACAAAAGTATTGATCATGTAAAATGATAAAATTTAATGATATGTATGAGTGTATCACTTATTAAAATGAAGATTGAGCTCACAAACTTTTTAAACCACTACATTTAGCAGGCGTAAGTGGACTCCGTGAATTTTATGGCCATGGGTGTTTGGTGACATTTAATCATGAAATTAGGCACCAACAATGTCTCATGTTCTAGATAGGCCTCCCAGATTAAATTTTATCTGTTAGGGCTAAATTGCCACTAAACCGAGCTACTTGCCCCAAAAAAGCACCAGAAGGTCCCTAGAAGCTACAGATGAATCGTAGACCATCCTGAGTCATGCAGGTGGATATCCTACATTTGTGACATGAAAAATTGATGCCAACACTCAACATGGAGACTCTCACCGTATTTTTAAGTACATCTCGTGCAAGTCAACACCGATCATCCACTAAAGTCTTTCCTGACCAAGTTAGAACACTCCGGTAGACTCTTCAAATGGTTATTGTAACTCAGTGATTGCAGACTTACCGAACTAAGGGGAACAATCAATCATCTTGTCTCCCCTCGCTCATACAGAGATATGAATGAGGTCTCCCCCATCACCGCCAAAGCTTCTCCAACTGATGGATACACTGTTAAATCTCGAGAGTCAGGAATTCTAGGCCATCAGGAGGAGTCCTTAACACTTTCTTCCAAAGAATATAGTAATTCATACAAGAGCCACATAAACAAGTAAGAAATATCTAACACGAACCTCTAGCATCCCCCTTGTCAAACTAATAGAATCGGACCTGCCCCTACCTATGCCTAGTGGAGGAGGAACACCTCTCCCCTAGTAAGGTCTTCACTTCCTTTACCTAGCACTTTGTCAGAGAAGTGAGGATTCCCAACCATCCGTACATGAGGCACGCAACCCGTTCGTGGATGACAATCAATTGCAGGAGAATTGTAAGATCTAGAACATAACGATCCTGGATATCTTCTATGCTCGCCGCAGAGAGGACCAAAATCTTCTCCGCAGGAATCAAGCCAAACGACTCCTGAGAATACTTTCGAACCATGAAGCTTATAATATTATGTGAGAATGGAGAAGAGAAGGAAAAAATAGTAGAACACAAAGAAAGGAAGAAAAGGCAGTGAAACCCAAAGAAGAAAGAAAAATACAAGAATTTCTCAGCTGTCGACAACCACATACATATATATATGTGAAAGGGGAACACATGAGAAGCTGAAATGCCGCTAACATGACTGACACGACGAAACAACACATTACCGTAATAATGTAATCATTACAAAAAGTAGAAACAACACATTACCCTAATTTTATTTCATTTTTATTTATTTAGAAGAAAGAGTGGGACATCATGCCAAACCCTCAGTTACAACTAAGAAAAAAAATCTAACTAAGCGACCATTTATGGTTTCATCCGAGGCAAGCCCTTGGTGATGAAGTCGTTTATACTTAAAACTTTCCGCCCATGCAGAATAGGTCATTTTGGCTATCCCTTGGCTGAGCAGAAAGGACCTCTCTGACGGCCAACTGTCTCAAACATAGGCGTGTTACCTCCCCACAATCAGAACCATCCCCCTCCGAAAAGACTGCAAATTCCTAGCGAAGTGCAACAACTTCCCTCTCCACCTAGTCAACTCTCACAAGAACTTCAACAATTCTTCTATCATCGTCTCCTCAAGAATACCCCATAAAATAAAGGAAACACTTCTCCATATCAGTGAGATGATGTAGAATGAAGTCAGAAGACACACAACGCTCCCCACCCCCCACCCCCTCCCCCCAGTCTCCTCTGCTTCCCCCCGCAATGTCAAAAGAAATCTGACGGCGCACACTCTGACCCCCCACTGAGAGGTGAGTTTCCCTCCATCCTTCGCTCCTCAGTGACCAAAGGAAAATATGTTGAGATTTTCATACATATTTTATACTGTTTTTAATGATATTTCACTTTAAAAGAAATGTATTTTTTATGTTTTGTTGCAGGAATGATGAATTAGGGTCATTGGAGCAAAAAGATACAAAAATGAGCGAATTTGGAGCGAAAAGGACCAAAATGTGGATATTTGAACTAGGCCGCCGACGGCGCCCTCGACCTCGCTGACAGGGAGTTTTTCCCGAGACTACAAGACAAAATTCTTCTGAAGCCCGCCGAAGGCGCCCTCGAAGCCGCCGATGGTGCGATCGACGGTTATGCCTACTCAAGCTTTGGATAAAACCAAATTTTGAAGGGATTCTTAGGCAACTCTTGGGAAAGCTCATCCAAAACTTTAAAAGAACATTTTGGCCAAAAATTAGGGAGGTCTTGGATGTTAGAGAGGTCTTAGAGTGTATAGAATTTCCATTAGTGTGTAATAATTATGAGGATTTCTTCGAGAGATTGTAAGAGTGGAGGGAAAGTGAGAGATTTCTTTCTCCTTGCTACTTTGAAAAGGAATTCTGTGTGTTGTAAAGAAAGTAAGAGATTCAGAGGAACTTTGAGGAGTGTTCTTGGATAGATAATAGAGATAAGTTATTTACTTGTTGTAGTTTGTATGAATTTGATTTTATATATGAATTTTGAGTTTTGTTGCGTTTTCCCCATGAGTTCTGAGTAATTTTCTCTGTTTTTCTTCTTGTCTCGAGATTTATGAAATGGTGATTTGAATTGGTGAAGTCATGAAAATGTTTAAGAAATTGTGATGATNTCTCTCTCTCTCTCTCTCTCTCTCTCCCATCCTCACTTAACTCCCTCTCCACCCATTTCTGGCTAAACCCTAACCCTAAAACCTTGCCCTTACGCTAACTCAAAACCAAAATCCCTCCATGTCTCTCTCCCTGTTTTGTCTTCTTCTCTTTGTATTTATTTACCCAAAAATTCCATCTACCAGTTGGACACTGCCCTTTTTCTCTTTCGTTGTCTTTGATTATGGTTATGATGACATATCACATCTTTTTAATTCATCAAAACTTGCATTTGAAACCTTATATAATCAATTAAAAAGTATAGAACTCTTCTTAATTAGAACTCTTTCCATTTGATTAAACATCCCTGCCAACCGGCAAGTTAATGATAGAATTCTTTTTAAGTGGAAGTTTCCATCTCAATTTCTTTTTTACTCCATTTAAATAACATTCAATAATGCACAAGCATCCACAAAATTGTTGTTCTCAAATTTTATAAGAAAAAAAAACTTTCTTATTGTGGCATGTCGGAAGATTCACAACAATAGAGTAATAAATTAGTGCACAAGGTTGTACGAAAATCAACTGCACAAATAGATAATAGAGAATTAATATGTGACGCCATGATTTTAAGTGAAAAGCCCCATAAAGAAAAAAAAACCATGGCAACTAGCTCGGTTGAATTAATTCACAATGAAATTGTGCGAACATATGTCCACACTTCTCATAAATTAGGAAAGATGAAATCGTAGAAGTACAATAGTGGTCAAGCTTTAAAAATCGTATATAATATACAACAAATATAGTAATTGATAGTTGTAATAGCATTGATTTGCTGTAGTAATTGTAGTTGAAAGACGTAGTAGTAGTTAGTTATATGGTCCATTGTTGGTGGTTTTAGGAGTGTCAGTTAGCCAAAAAAACCATAGTGGAGATAAATAATAGTGTTAGTTGACCACATAGGCTATAGCAGAAGGATGTAATAATATCATTTGACCACGCAGGAGTAGTAGAGAACTAAACTAGTGTCCGTAGGCCACAATAATCAGGATTTGGAGCTGCATTGTTGTGAGCCACGTAGGTCGTAGCTGATCACAAAGTCGTAATGGTAAGTTGTGATAGCGCCGGTAGGTCATAGAGGTCAGAATTGGGAGTTGCAATAATGTCTATAAGTCAACGAGATCAGAGTTAGGAGCAGCATGAGTTGAGAGCCACATATGTCGTAGTTGTTCTCATATGACATAGAGGGGTTAGATACAATTACTTTCGTAGGCCATAGAGGCTGAACTTTGGAGCTGCAATAGCATCTTTAAGCCACAGAGCTAGAGTTGGGAGTTGCATAAGTTGTGAGCCATGTAGGTTGTTGTTGGTCAAATAGGTCATAGTGGTGGGTTGTAATGACAGTAATCGACCACGTAGGCCGTAATAGGGAGCTTAACGTTCGTTGTCCATAAAGACTTCCATGAGCGGTGAGCCACATAGACAATAATTGGTCACATAAGCCATAGTGGTGAGTTGAATATCACCGGTAGACCATAAATGTCAAAGTTGGGAGTTGTGATAACTTTTGTATGCCCTAAAAGCTGGTGTTGGAAATTGCATGTGTTGTGAGCCACACAAGTCGTAGTTGTTCACAAAAGACGTAGGGTGAGTTACAATAATGTTTGTAAGCCAAAGAGGTTGAAGTTGGAAGCTACAATAATTTTTGTAAGCCACGGAGATCAAAGTTGGGAGTTGCATGAGCTGTGAGCCATGTAGGCAATAATTGGTCACATAGTTTGTAATGGTGAGCTACAATAATGTATGTAGGTCATAGAGACTGTAATTGATAGCTATGTGAGTTGTGAGCCACGTAAGTCATAGTTGGTCATATATGTCATAGTGGAGAACTATAATAACATCCATAGATCATAGAGGTCAAAGTTCAGAGCTATAATAATATCTGTACACCCTAAAGGAGAGTTGGGAGCTATGTGAACTTTGAGCCTTATATGTCGTAATTGGTCAAATATGTTGTAGTTGTGAGCTACGATAACGTCCATAGGCTATAAATGTCAAAGTTGGGAACTCAATGAATTGTGAGCCACATAGATCTTAATTGGAAACATTGGGTGTAATAAGGAACATTGAGCATTTTCCTTTTGATTTTTATCATCTACTTAGGCTTCCATTTTCTATTGGGATGTGTTCTTTCCTTTTTAATGCAGGTGCTCAAGAGTTTTGTTCTAGCTGGTTTTGGGAGCAGGGTGTATCGAGCCATTTTCTTATGATCTCTATCATCTGCTTGAGCTTCTTTTTTTTGTTGGGCTATGCTCTTTCTTTTCCACTGCAGGTGTTTTGGGACTATGTTTCGAGCAGGTTTTGGGATCAAGTTCGAGGTCATTGCAGCGGTTCTCTTAAAATTTTTTGGGCTCGTCAAGTTTCTTTTTTCTTTTTGAGTATACATGTTACTGGGTATATGACCTTTTTGGTCTTTATTTTATTTTTTGGTATACATGTATCGCTGATGAGGAACCCCTTTTTGGAGCGCGTCATGTATTTTTTTTTATTTTTTAGTTTTGGGGATCGTCTCAAAACCTTTTTTTGTACCCATCCTTTTGATTTACACGTAGGGAGCCAAATAATGCTCCTTTCCCTAATAAAATGAAGAAAAGAAACATTAAGCCACCAAGTTCATATAAAAAAGTTGCAATGGGAGAACTTCAGAAGTTCAGGAAAAGTCATTGTAACTAGAATATGATGATCGTAAGATGTTGCATTGGGAGGTTTTACTGGATCTTTAATACAAAATAATTCATTACCCTCGTATTGGTGGTATGTTGGTGCACTATATTTAGGATGTATCGTTACACCATATTTGGGTTGTGTTTTTATATCATTTTTTGAGTGTGCGTTAAATAATATTGTACATCATGACTCAACAAGATGTTTTATCACAACATGCGTCGTTACTCTGAAAGATCCACCAATGGCAACAAGTAAGGGCGACCAACAGTAGTCAACAACAGTGGAGAGCTAAGGTTGATGGTGGCTGACAACTTGGGGAGCAAAAATTGTTCATCGGGGCTTTGGACAAGATCAATAATGGAACTTGACTCCTTCTGGTTCAGCTCTACGTTTAAGTCTTCCTCCCTCCATAAAGGGAGGGTAGGACTCTATTTATAGATTTTGGGAGAGGCATCCCTTATAAATAAGGAAGGAATTCAGACTACTCCATCAAATGGCATAGACGAATACTTTTAATAAGGCATTGTTTTATGCACCTATAAGTGTCTTAATGATGTTAAAATTGAGTAATCTTAAGCTCTTTAGATATATTTCCTCGAGACACTCGATTTAACTATAATCTTGACAGATTTGGAGGTCATTTAAAGCTTCAATTCACCAATCAAAGTTTTCAAATGGGGTTTAACGACATGAACTGGGCTTAATTTAACTCGGATTGGGTCAATATTGGTGTCATTGGATTTGTCTTGTCGAGCTGGTCTATTTGACTAGAAGTCTACTGAAATTGAAGTTCTGCATGATTTCTAATTTAAATCGACACATTCTTAGCACAAAAGTATTGATCATGTAAAATGATAAAATTTATTGATATGTATGAGTGTATCACTTATTAAAATGAAGATTGAGCTCACAAACTTTTTAAACCACTACATTTAGCGAGCGTAAGTAGACTCCATGAATTTTATGGCCATGGGAGGCTCCGAATGGATGTGTGGTGACTTTTAATCATGAAATTAAGCACCAACAATGTCTCATGTCCTAGATAGGCCTCCTGCAGTAAATTTTATCGGTTATGACTAAATTGCCACTAAACCGAGCTACTTGCCCCAAAAAAGTGCCAGAAGGTCCCTAGATGCTACGGATGAATCGTAGACCATCCTGAGTCATGTAGGTCGATATCCTATATTTGTGACATGAAAAATTGATGCCAACACTCAACATGGAGACTCTCACCGTATTTTTAAGTACATCTCGTGCAAGTCAGCACCGATCATCCACTAAAGTCTTTCCTGACCAAGTTAGAACACTCCGGTAGACTATTCAAATTGTTACTGTAACTCAGTGAGTTTAACATCTCCAACACCCCTCAGACGGCAATAAAATCACAAGAGGTTGCATACTTCACCGAACTAAGGGGAACAATCAATCATCTTATCTCCCCTCGCTCATACAAAGATATGAATGAGGTCTCCCCCGTCACCGCCAAAGCTTCTCCAACCGATGGATACACTGTTGAATCTCGAGAGTCGGGAATTCTAGGCCATCAGGAGGAGTCCTTAACACTTTCTTCCAAAGAATCTAGTAATTCATACAAGAGACACATAAAAAAGTAAGAAATATGTAATACCAACCTCTAACATCCCCCTTGTCAAACTAATAGAATCAGACCGACCCCTACCTATGCCTAGTGGAGGAGGAACATCTCTCCCCTAGTAAGGTCTTCACTTCCTTTACCTTGCACTTTGTCAGAGAAGTGAGGATTCCCAACCATCCGTATACGAGGCACGCAACTCATTCGTGGATGACAATCAATCGTAGGAGAATTGTAAGATCCAGAACATAACGATCATGGATATCTTCTATGCTCGCTACAGAGAGGACCAAAATCTTCATTGCAAGAATCGAGCCAAACGACTCCTGAGAATACTTCCGAACCATGGAGCTTATAATACTATGTGAGTAAGGAGAAGAGAAGAAAAAAAATAGTAGAACACAGAGAAACGAAGAAAAGGCAGTGAAACCCAAATAAGAAAGAAAAATACGAGAATTTCTCAGCTGCTGCACAACCACATACATATATATACATGAAAGGGGAACACATGAGAAGCTGAAATGCCGCTAACAAGACTGACGCGAAGAAACAACACATTGCCCTAATAATGTAATCATTACAAAAAATAGAAACAACACATTACCCTAATTTTATTTCATTTTTATTTATTCAGAAGAAAGAGTGGGACATCATGCTAAACCCTCAGTTACAACTAAGAAAAAAAAATCTAACTAAGCGATCATTTATGGTTTCATCCGAGGCAAGCCATTGGTGATGAAACCGCTTATACTTAAAACTTTCCGCCCAGGCAGAATAGGTCATTTTGGCTATCCCTTGGCTGAGCAGAAAGGACCTCTCTGACGGCCAACCGTCCCAAACATAGGCGCGTTACCTCCCCACAATCAGAAGCATCCCCCCCCC
>JXCR01024389.1:262303-304090 GCA_002079205.1 Phalaenopsis hybrid cultivar
CCCCCCGAGAAGACTGCAAATTCCTCGCGAAGTTCAACATCTTCCCTCTCCACCTAGTCAACTCTCACAAGAATTTCAGCAATTCTTCTTTTGTCGTCTCCTCAAGAATACCCCATAAAATAAAGGAAACACTTCTCCATCTCAGTGAGATGATGCAAAATGAAGTCAGAAGACACACAACGCCCCCCCCATCCCCCTCTCCCCGGTCGCCTCCGCTTCCCCCTGCAATGTCAGAAGAAATTTGACGGCCCACACTCTGGCCCCCACTGAGAGGTGAGTTTCCCTCCATCCTTCGCTCCTCAGCACCCTAATCAACGCCTGACTCAGCACCTTGCTCTAATACATTTTGATTCGTCATATCCTCTACCTTCGCAACCTGGTCCATGACAACCATGTCATTCTCAAGACTAGCATCGGTATCTGCCAATACAGAGTTGACGGTCCGAAATTCAATTGTTGCACTGAAGAAAAGAGATGCAAAAGGCAATTCAAGCTACATACTCTAAATCTGTCCCCATTTAGATGTTGTGTAAGAAAAAACACCCTCATCGGCTTTCTCTCTTCCATTAACTTTAGATAAAATATTGTTCTTTGTCGATCAAAGCCATGTCTCAGCTTCAGTCGCTGTCTCCTCAAAACCTTACTAGGGAACCACAATCCCCGATACAAACTGAACAGACAAACTCTCTCTACGACAGGAAAATTCACCTCCAATGGGTGCCCTGTAAAACAATCTCTAGAATTACCTCTAGCTTGCCCTACAACCCTCTTCTGAGACAAGTTTGGAGGGAACCCATAAGAATCAGCTCAACCATCAAAATCACTAGTCCCTAAATTGGGCAAAACTCTCTTCATACTCATCTCCTTTACAGAAGCTTCACCCGCCAGCTTGTGCCTCACGTCCGGCTTACGAACCTTTGCCCGCATATCACTCATGGCTTTGAGGAGGGCACTCTTATTGGCGATGATGCTCCTTCACCCAATATCGTGGCAAACATCGAGATTAAAAGATAGAAGATAAAGGATTGGGAAGAAACAAAAACGACGCAGACCTTCCTTACCCCAAGATCTATTTATAATGATCCGAGCACAGAAATCTTAGGGAGTACATTATTTCTCCATAATTTCATTTAATCATTTTGTACTTGTTAAGAGGATGCTCTTATTCTTGTTTGCAGTGCAGCTTCTAAGAAATAAGAGAATCAGAGAATTAAATATATATATAAGAAATATGTCATCATGAATCTCAAGACAAATGAATGGCTCGGGAAGAAGATATGACCGATCGGACGTAACTTGTAGACAACCATTTGATTTGGACACCGGCGTGGAGAATGCCTTGTTCGAGCTTTTGGTAGAGCGTGTTTGTGGATCTCTCACTATGCAATGATTGGACATGAGGACGATCGGTGAGGACTATCCTCTCGGATCAGATGTTGACGGAACCAAGACTTAGTAGACAGTTGGTGAACTTCTTGACGATCGAATCAGTCTTCTAATTTTATTTTATACAAACAACTCTTAAATTATCAAAAAGTTCCTCTTTTATTGTTTCTTACTGCGCTCTCTTTCTCTCTCTCGCCCTTTCTCTCCTATAAAACATCATATATCTTGGGCATGTTTCCCAGATAATTTTGGATTCAACATATGCATATATGACATACTTGGCTGTTTTATGCGGGCAAAGGGATCCGATAAATCCAGNTAACTCTTAAAATATCAAAAAGTCCCTCTTTTATTGTTTCTTACAGTGCTCTCTTTCTCTCTCTCGCCCTTTGTCTCCTATAAAACACCATATATCTTGGGCATGTTTCCCAGATATTTTTGGATTCAACATATGCATATATGACATACTTGGCTGTTTTATGCGGGCAAAGGGATCCGATAAATCCAGTGATATGAATGCAACATGCAAATTATTGGAAACCTAATTATGGGAAGAATGCGACTAGGCATTGGTTAGAAATTCCCTTTCAATAATTTAATAACTCCCTTTATGAAAAAGACAAGAGTCCAATGAAAAATATAAATAAATAAAGAGAAGAGAATCCAAAGACAAGTGAAAATCATGGCAAATTAAACGGTCTTAATAGGTCAAAAATAAAAATAATAAAAATACAAATAGAATTTGCAAAATAAAATATGGAGGGATGTATTACTTAAAACTAAGGAATAAGCAAGGAAAAAAATGAATACACTAAGAAAAAAACATATGTTACAATAGCACCAACTTCAAATGTAGAACGATAACAAAACATAACCACCAAGAACTTCAATATAACTTGTATGTCAGATGGCAATAAAAACAGCTAGAAGACATTACTAAGCTGAGAAAGATGAATGAATTTTCNTAATACACTAAGAAAAAAACATATGTTACAATAACACCAACTTCAAATGTAGAACGATAACAAAACAGAATCACCAAGAACTTCAATATAACTTGTATGTCAGATGGGAATAGAAACAGCTAGAAGACATTACTAAGCTGAGAAAGATGAATGAATTTTCATCAACTAGAAAAAAAATTTAATCATTGGGGTGAAGAGATTAATCAAAAAAGTTGAAGACATGCTGCAACCTTGTTATTAAACTTTCCTCCAGGTAACACCAAATATAGGTAAATATCAAAGCAGAATCGCCAAGAAAAAAATATGCATCAGATATGACCTTAAAATAACAGGGAAGCAATGATAATANCCAGGTAACACCAAATATAGGTAAATATCAAAGCAGAATCGCAAAGAAAAAAATATGCATCAGATATGACCTTAAAATAACAGGGAAGCAATGATAATATGTAATCCATACACATGATGAATCCATCCATCAGAAAATTACTGCTTCCAACCTCTTACAGGTAACACTAAATATGTAGTAGAGAATGCTAAGGGGAAAAAAAATCCTCTCATGCATGTTTTTTGATGTGACCATGAATGACACTAGAGTGTTAAATCTATAAATATTAAAATTTTCATACTCGATTGACATGTGATTTTTTTCCAATGGCTGAAATGAAAGTGCTACTTATATGAAAATTTAATCACTAAAATTTAATATAATTTAAGCCGAACATCACCCAAGAACCTAACATTATATAGATATTATTTCCGATTGCAAACTATGGTCCTAGTTAGCTGGCAAGCAGTCAGATTGCCTCAACGCATTTCCTTTCTTAGTGGTTGGCAATCTTGACCAAACTTATTAGATTCTTGGACAGCCTACTGTTTCTTGGGTCTCCACATGAATAATCTTAACCTTCTCCATATATCTGTATCTCTTTTTGTTTGTGTATTTTAATCATCTATGCTAAATTTGGTTTGAATATTACCATGTTTATTAAATTTCTATTATGCATAATTATTTAAGTTACTCTTGGATATCAGTAAAATATGCTAGGTATAATTTAATCAGCTCCTACATTTGAGTAAATCTTATGAGTCATTCAACCATCTAGAAGGTATAATATTAATTTCTTTGATTTAAATTATCTCAACAAAAAATAAAAATAAAAAAAATAAATTTGAGCTGTTAAAGTAGTAAAGAAGAATAGATTCTCTGGACTAGACTCAAAAAGTTCCCTTCAAACTAGTTCGATTAAATCACTCAGCTAAAAGTCATCTAGTATGAAAAGACAGTGGATGTAAAGATCACACGTCAAACTAGTTCAATTAACTGTCGAAGGGTTGGCATCCACCTATGACCAGTTATTAGCCACCTGCATCCATGTTGTTATCTTTTCTTATGGGCATTGTAAATAAATTTTGTACTGCATGGCTCATAATTTGATTTTCTCCTCTCTATGTATTTTGGGCTCTCTCTCTCTCTCCCTCGCTCTCTCTCTCTCTATATGAGGCTCTTTTTTTCTCCCGGATTATCTCTCACCTTCTCCTGGAGGTGCTCATTACATTAATTGAGGATTCATTTCTGAAAAATACATCTACTCTCTTCAGCTTGAACAACTTTCTTACACAGATTGTTTGAGCTAACGAATAATGAGGGATCATACGTTGTAAAAAGATTCAACATTTAGAATTTTTTTATTATAATATTTATGATCTTATGCGAATGTATTCAATTGTCAGGACTTATTAAACTTCTGAACTATTCTTTTGTTTGATTGTATACTTAATGCTATTATTTAGACATAATTATTGCTACATAGTTGATATGTCCTTAATAAATCAACTTATCAACAATAAATCTCGAAGCAGTTTGGATGAAATAAATTTCAAGTTCAAGTCATAATTATACAAACTCCAATTTAAGCAAATTTATAATTAGATTGAACTTTTAAATGAGATTAACCTAAAAAAATAAAATTAGTCTAATCCGAGTTCAAATGAGCCAAAATCAAATCAACAACTTCGAAGTATGGTTAGTAGCTTCAAATATTAATTGAAAGTTCAAATGATCTCTAATTTTAACATGCATAAAGTCGAAAAAAAACGTTTTAACAAGAAGATTCCAACAAGCTTAAGATCATTAATTTCAAGATCATTAAGGTAATGAAATGCTAAAATAAAGATAAATGATTCAATTGAATCAATACAAACAATTCAATAGAGTATCTTAAAATTTTACCCTACAGAAAAAATACATAAAACCGGTGGGAAAAGCCAACAGCTTTATGTTTGTTGAAAGTTTAGTGACACTAAAGATTTAAAAGTTATTTCCGCCGGAGTAAAGATGTTTATTATGGGCTATGAGAGTCCATCGACAATTACTTATGTCGGTTCATACGTACTTAGAAACCAACGTTCCAATGTCATCGGTATTGGAAGACATCGATTTTCCTGNCTTAAAATTTTACCCAACAGAAAAAATACATAAAACCGGTGGGAAAAGCCAACAGCTTTATGTTTGTTGAAAGTTTAGAGACACTAAAGATTTAAAAGTTATTTCCGCCGGAGATTCCTCTTTAAAGATGTTTATTATGGGCTATGAGAGTCCATCGACAATTAATTATGTCGGTTCATACGTACTTAGAAACCAACGTTCCAATGTCATCGGTATTGGAAGACATCGATTTTCCTGACTAAAAATCAACAGCCATTGTACGTTGACGGACGGACTAAACTATCGATTATTAAATTTTAATTAACCGATGCCACATGTTGTATCGAAACCGATGCTGAAATCCATCATTTCCAATCTTTTCAGCTTGTGCGCACGTTCAAACAGGCGGAGGGGATTTGGATCGCATACTGCATGGTCCGCCATTTCTTCCTGTTTCAAATCAAAGGTGATGTCGATTCCAACCTGTATCTGTATTTTTACTTAAATTCAGTTCATTAGTTTATATATATATATATATATATATATATATATATATATATATATATATATATATATATATATATATNTATGTAAATTCAAGAACAAGAAAATAAAAAAGAACAAGAACAAGCCTTTATCCCTCTAAGTTACAGGAATCTCTATTACTTCATGTTGAGTGTGATATTTTGTATTTAATTCTAATAGATTAAGATTTTTTTTTTATAAAATATGCCCAAGATTTTTTAGGTGTACCTCTACCTTTATTAACATAAGTTGAATCTAAAACATCTATTCTCATAACTGAACATCAAATGCTGGATGTTTAATGTTGTCAAACCATCTACAACGATTCTAATCTTGTCCACCACTTGAGCTACATCAATCATATTCTGAATATATTCGTTTTGCATTTTGTCTCTAAGTGTCAAGACACTCATCAACGGATGCATTCTCATCTCAGTAACACTAGATTTTGTTTAGGACTTTTCTTTTAAAGGCCAACATTCTGCACCATAAAGGATTGCAGGTCTCACCATCATCTTGTAAAATTTTCCCTTTAAGTCTAAGCGGCACTTTTCTTTCACACAGTGGGCCCAATGAATTCCTCTACTTCAACAAACCAACTTCAATTCTACTAATAATATTCCAATTTATATCACCATCACTTTGAACAATAAATCTGAGATATCTAAAACATCCACACCTTTTAATTATTCAATCACCAATAGTTACAACTCTGTCACTAGAGCTACTACTACTAAAATTACATTTCATGTATTCAATTATAAATATATTCAATAAAGGCCTTTAGACTCCAATGTAGACCTCCATAATTCAAGATTATCTTGAACTCTTTCTCTATTCTTGTCCACAAAATGAATATCATCAGTGAAAAGAATACAACAGGGTACATTCTCTTATAAAAGCCCATCAAGAGCATCCAAAACTAAAGCAAAATGATATGGGATTAAAACCGATCACTGATGTAATCCAATTGAAATAAGAAAAAACTTTATCAATTCTCATTCTATTCTAACACAAGTAACAATTCTAGAACAATTATCTTTAATGACTTGAATATACTAAAATTACATTTTAGGCACTTGAATTCAAGCTATCTTTAACGAACAAGTGCGGACACAACATTATATTAAAAATTATTAAGATCTTAGATCAAACACATCAATTTGAGATCAAAGGCATCTTAGAAAAAAACATAACATCTTAGATCGAACGCATCTATTGAGATCTTGCCTATGCTAGTCATTATTGCACCACCTTCAAGCTGTCATGGCTTGTTACATGTTCAAGAAGCTTATGGCCTAGACAAGTTGATTGACCCGACCTAGACGTGTGATGGTTTATTAATTTCAATTGAGGGCATGAACTGGTACATTGATTAAAATAATAAATCTTTTGAATAATGAAACTAAGAAAAATTAGCAATTCACTGTAAGAAAAACAATCTCTTAAATCAAACACATACCAATATACATATGTAAGAGGGCAAATATGTAAAAATTGAAATGTATGAGTTAGATAAGTAAATACATGAGAAGAAAATAAAAAAAAAGCTAAGTTACTGGCTCCCACCAACCGCGACTTTGACTTGATAGAAATTTGTTTTTTTTTTTTTTTTGGAATATTCTTCTGCTAAATGATGGCTTAAATGGGTTGTTTTAAAAGTTTTGCTTTCACATTATTTGTCCTAATAAAATAGTATTGAATTTCTATCAAATGTGATTTTTTTTAGTTATGATGTAGTAGATTGAGCACTAAAAGATGAGCTACTGATAGAAAATACAATATCATTCATTCGTTGGTGATAGGGCTACAAATGAAAAACTTGAATTTGACTTTGTTAAATAAATAAGTTTGAATATTTTTTAAATGGTCTGAATTTAAATGAACTAAATTTGAACATGATCCAACTCATTTGTTAATATTCATGAACATAATTAGTTTAACAAGCAACTTGTTAAAGGATCTATATTTATATAATATAATATTTACATAAAATTTAATTAATTAGGACTTGTTTAATAATAAGTTTAAAAATAATATATTATAACTTAATATCAATATNTTAAAATATGCTAGGTATAATTTAATCAGCTCATACATTTGGGTAAATCTTATGAGTCATTGAACCATCTAGATGGTATAATATTAATTTCTTTGATTTAAATTATCTCAACAAAAAAATAAATAAGTAAATAAATAAATTTGAGCTGTTAAAGTAGTAAAGAAGAATAGATTCTCTGGACTAGACTCAAAAAGTTCCCTTCAAACTAGTTCGATTAAATCACCCAGCTAAAAGTCATCTAGTATGAAAAGACAGTGGAAGTAAAGATCACACGTCAAACAAGTTCAATTAACTGTCGAAGGGTTGGCATCCACCTATGACCAGTTATTAGCCGCCTGCATCAATGTTGCCATCTTTTCTTATGGGCATTGTAAATAAATTTTGTACTGCGTGGCTCATGATTTGATTTTCTCCTCTCTATGTATTTATGGGCTCTCTCTCTCTCTCTCTATATGAGGCTCTTTTTCTCTCCCGGATTATCTCTCACCTTCTCCTGGAGGTGCTCATTACAATAATTGTGGATTCATTTCAGAAAAATTGATCCACTCTCTTCAGCTTGAATAACTTTATTACACAGATTGTTTGAACTCACGAATAATGAGGGATCATAGGTTGTAAAAAGATTCAACATTTAGAATTTTTTTATTCTAATATTTATGATCTTATGCGAATTTATTCAATTGTCAGTACTTATTAAACTTCTGAACTATTCTTTTGTTTGATTGTATAGTTAATGCTATTATTTAGACATAATTATTGCTACATATTTGATATGTCCTTAATAAATCAACTTATCAACTATGAATCTCGAAGCAGTTTGGATGAAATAAGTTTCAAGTTCAAGTCATAATTATACAAACTCCAATTTAGGCAAATTTATAATTAGATTGAACTTTTAAATGAGATTAACCTAAAAAAATAAAATTAGTCTAATCCGAGTTCAAATGAGCCAAAATCAAATCAACAACTTCGAAGTATAGTTAGTAGCTTCAAATATTAATTGAAAGTTCAAATGATCTCTAAATTTAACATGCATAAAGTCAAAAAAACGTTTTAACAAGAAGATTCCAACAAGCTTAAGATCATTAATTTCAAGATCATTAAGGTAATGAAATGCTAAAATAAAGATAAATGATTCAATTGAATCAATACAAACAATTCAATAGAGTATCTTAAAATTTTACCCTACAGAAAAAATACATAAAACCGGTGGGAAAAGCCAACAGCTTTATGTTTGTTGAAAGTTTAGTGACACTAAAGATTTAAAAGTTATTTCCGCCGGAGTAAAGATGTTTATTATGGGCTATGAGAGTCCATCGACAATTACTTATGTCGGTTCATACGTACTTAGAAACCAACGTTCCAATGTCATCGGTATTGGAAGACATCGATTTTCCTGACTAAAAATCAACAGCCATTGTACGTTGACGGACGGACTAAACTATCGATTATTAAATTTTAATTAACCGATGCCACATGTTGTATCGAAACCGATGCTGAAATCCATCATTTCCAATCTTTTCAGCTTGTGCGCACGTTCAAACAGGCGGAGGGGATTTGGATCGCATACTGCATGGTCCGCCATTTCTTCCTGTTTCAAATCAAAGGTGATGTCGATTCCAACCTNTAATTAATATAAACAAGTTAAGTACAAGTCAAATAAATACATTAAAAATTTTAAACAAATCAAGTATAAATAAATTTTTGAAGTTCGTCCCAAACTCAAAATGAACATGCACTAGTTATGATTGGACCAAACCAAGTCGAAACCAAGTCATACTCGACTCTACTCAATTACAGCTCTTATTAGAGAGATGGCAAATCATTAAATCTCGACATTAAACTGACTGAGAAAGTGTAGCTTAATCAGTATTAAAAAAATGGATTTACTTTTGATTAGAGAAAAAGCAATCCTCCTGCATGACTTAGTTTCCGTTATGCAGAAGTTATGATTAAAATGGTGAGGCCCGTCTGCTACAGATATCCCTTAAAGCTATTAGAGAATTCATTAGATACATATAACAAAGAAGAGCCTTAAATGGGATACAGCCCATCGTTATGGGCTAATAATCATCATTTCGTTCCTCTGCTTTTATTTCCTTCGCATGATAGGAGTCATTTATTTTTTGAAAAAGTTTCTAATTTATGACCTTTAAAAAATNTAAGAATCTTTCCAAAGAGGGCCAGATGCGAAGGGCAAACTTGTGGAGTGATTCCAATGCTTTTAATGTAATAAGACTGATTTGAGCTGATGGATCTAAGAAACTGACGGTTGAATCATCCAAATTTTGATTAAGAACATAAGCAGTAGTGTCCGTACCAAATTAGTTATATAAAAGAAAAATATATATGATAATCGTCACTAATTGTGGTCATCCTCACTGGCTAAAATATTTGGGCTACTATGTAAAGGCACCTTTTTCTCTAAAGAACACTTCACATCATTGTTTATTTGGTAAAGTATAATTTATTTAATTGGTATGTAATAAGCACAAGGACATCTGAAAAATTAAAAAATCTCATGCCAAACACCATAAGAACGAAGAATGAGTTTCAAAAAAATCAAAACCAAGTAGCCATAGCCAAAACACATTTGAGTTGTATTTTAAGATAAATAAACACAATCACTCATTTTATTTTCTTATGTTGATGGTACATTAAGGAAATACACAAGTTGGTAGGGGCTTTTAACTAGCCTGGCACATTTTGTCAAGCTCTAGACCTATACAAAGTGTGAAATACACTATAGTTGGAGAGGGAGGGGCCTGTCAAAGCTTCATCTAGCTTAATACAAACTCTAAAGCTTCATCTCTAATTAAGCTCTTCCTCATTCAAGCTTGCACTATTTTATTAGACATTTAACGTAGAATCAAATCATTAGGAGGAGCTTGAGTGCCTATAAAGCATGAAGCAAAACAAAGGAATAACGAGGAAAGGAGAGGAACTGTGTTCATTGCATGTCGTCCATACTGGCTTTGAAGTTAGAGCGAGGGAGCCTTGGGAGCTTGAAGAGCGCGACAATGCAGCACATGAAGGTGATCCTTGACGCAAGAGCAAATGCATGAATGTTGCCTTTGTTGAAAATAGCATCCCACGGTCCTGCCCAAAGTGTTATGATCACCTGATTCGTTGTTTAGAAATAATTAGCAATAATATTCAAAAAGCTTTTCCCATGAGCCCTCAACATGATTCATTTTCAAATTGTTTACTGTTAGATATGACTCATAGACCATAAATGGACAGTGTTAAATCAAGAGCGGAGTAGAGCGGAAGATTCTGCCATATCAGAGGAGTTTCCTTATGTGGGTTGGGGTCGTGGTACGAGGGTAGTTTGGTAATTATATATTGGACCCAAGATTTCTTTTTATCTTCTTTCTAGGGTTATAAATATGTATGTATATGACCCTAGGTATTACATCTCATATTCTGTATTCTGCATTTTTCTAGATTAGTCAAAAGACCGCCGCTCTGCTCCCGAAGACATAAGCATCTTTGCCGAACCTCGTTAAATCTTAGTGTTCTTCTGGATTTGTGTCGTTCTTGTTTTTATTCGCCCTAATTCCTCAACAAGTGGTATCAGAGCCCAGGTTCTAGGGCAGGGAAGAAAAATATCGGCTCAGAGAAGAGGAAGATTTGTATAGGAGTTCGAATGCTAGGGTTTCGACGATTCGTAAGGAATTCGGCTAAGGGGATTTACGTGGAAGGAGTTCGTGCAAATAAGGATTTCCTGACAGGAAGGAAAGCAGCAAGATTTCCTTTGCACGGAGAAGAAAGCAGAGAGAAGAATATTTCTCTGGAAGAAATCAGAAGGGAGAAGGAAATAAGGAAGGAATCTTCCCTCATATTTCTTGAATTTTATTGGGAAAGGCTCGGCTGAATTCTGAATCTGCAACAGTGGAAAGTTTCTTTTTCTATGGCAAGAGTCGGGAGGAGGAATTGCGGAAAAGCTAGAGGAATAGTCTTCATCCATCAGCAAGAAGGCCTTTCGTGTTTAGCTTCCGAGAACTGGGAGGTGGGATTTTGGAATTCCGTTGGAGACGGAAAGGTCGAAAGAGGAAAGACGAAAGATTACGAAAAGCGTTCTTACTGAAAGAAAAGTTAACTGCATGCAATATCTACAAACTGTTGGGGAGTACAGTTGTAGGTGGAGTTCATTCCGTGGAGTCAGCTGATTATAGTACAAAGTTATGACATATACGTCTGGGTCATTTAAGTGAACGTGGGATGACAGAATTGCATTAAAAATACTTGTTGCATGGTGTTAAAAGCTGCAAGCTCGGCCTTTGTAAGTTATGTATTCTTGAAAAACAAACTAGAGTAATTTTTATGACTGGAAAACACAAAACTGAAAGGATTCTTGATTATGTGCATTCTGATGTATGGAGCCTTACGTGGGAGTCGTCATTGGGAGGATTTTAGTATTTTGTTACCTTTATAGATGATTTCTCCAGGAAAGTTTGGGTGTATTTCTTGAAGCAGAAATCTGAATTCTTCTCTAAATTCAAGCTGTGGAAAAGCTGAGGTGGAGAACCAAACTAGCAGAAAGATCAAGTATGTGAGGTCCGATAATGACACAGAGTACAAAGATTCGTAGTTTCAAAAGTTCTGTGAGAAGCATGAGATTCAGAGACATTTTTTAGTGCGCAAGACACTACAACAAAATGGTGTGGCAGAAAGAATGAACAGGTTCTTAACTGAAAGGGCAAGGTGCTTGAGACTGAATACATGGCTTCCTAAGAGTTTCTGGGCAGAGGCTGTGAATATGACATGTTATCTCATCAATAGATCACCTCGGGCATCGTTGGGTGGCAAGGTCGTAGAAGATTTATGGACAGGTAATCCAGTTAAATTCGATCATTTATGGATTTTTTATTGTCCTGCTTATGTGCATGTACCTTGAGATGAAAGCTCAAAACTTGATGCAAAATCCAAAAAGTGCATCTTTCTGAGTTATAAGCAAGGTGTGAAATGATACAAGTTTTGGAATCTGATTGCAAAGAAGATGGTGATCAGCAGAGAATGCAGTTTTTGATGAGCAGTTTATGTTACAACATAATCAAGATAAGGTGTCAGAGAAGAGTTTCAGTTCAGATGCAGTGCAGATAGATTTAGAACAGTAGTCAGTAGCTTCTGAGAGAGGTGAAAGTTCAAATCCAACAACTGGTGATTCTATTCCAGATGATCTACAGAATTATAATCTAGTCAGAGAAAGACAGAGACACATCAATGTAAGGCCTCATAGCAGATTGGGTTATGAAAACTTAGTTTCATGTGCACTTCTCATCAGCAGCGATGATCTGACCACTTTTCAAGGAGCTATCACCAGTCAGGAGAAAGAGAAATTGATGGGTATAATGGTTGAGGAGATGGAGTCTTTGCAGAAAAATCACACTTGGGAGCTAGTTCAGCTTTTAGAGGGAAAGAAGGTTGTTGGGTGCAAATGGGTCTACAAAAGGAAACCAGCTGTATCAGAAAAAAGAAGAAGAAAAGTTCAAGGCTTGACTGGTAGCAAAGAGATTTTCACAGCAAAAGGGGATAGACTATGATGAAATATTTTCTCTTGTGGTCAGACATACTTCAATCAGAGTAGTGCTTGCATTAGTTGTTATTTGGGATTTGCATTTGGAGCAGATGAATGTTAAAACTGTTTTCTTGCATGGTGATTTGGAGAGCAGATTTACATGGAGTAGCCAGAAGAGTTCACTCAACTTGAACAGAAGCATCTGGTTTGCAGGTTAAAGAAATCAATGTATGGGCTGAAACAATCTCCAAGACAATGGTACAAGCGGTTTGACTCTTACATAATTAAGATTGACTAAAAGAGATGTGAGTATGATTGTTGTGTTTATGTGAAGAGCCTTGATGATGGTTTTATTATTTTTCTGTTACTATATGTTGATGATATACTGATTGCTGCAAAGAATATGAATGATGTCTGTGGTTTGAAAGCTTTATTGAGCCAGAAATTTGACATGAAAGACTTGGGTCCTACGAAGAAGAATCTTGGTATGGAGATTCACCGAGAAAAAGGCTCAAGACAATTATGTTTATCTTAACGAGGCTATGTTGAGAAAGTGTTGGACAGGTTTGAGATGAACAAAGCAAAGTCTGTAAGCACTCCTTTGGCAAATCATTTTAAGATTTCTTCATAACAGTGTCCTAAGATATATACAGAAATGGAAGACATGACAAATATTCTATATGCCAGTGCAGTTGGCTGCTTGATGTATGCAATGGTATGTACTCATCCTAATTTGGCTCATGCTGTTAGTCAAGTCTACAAATACATGGCTAAACCTGGAAGGCGACATTGCAGTCAAGTGGGATTTTCAGGTATCTGAAGAGTAATGTAGGGCATGAAATTATTTTCGGCAGTCAGCAGAATGATCCTTCAGTTGTGGGGCATGCTGATTCAGACTGTGCAGGTGATTTGGATGGCAGAAGGTCTACAACTGGGTATGTGTTTACTCTTAGTGGAGAGCCTATATGTTGGAAATCAACAATTCAGTCTATTGTGGCTTTATCTACAATTGAAGTTGAGTATATGGCAGCAGCTGAAGCTGCAAAAGAAGTCTTATGACTTGCTGAGCTAGTAAAGGAACTGAGCGTTAAACAAGGTGGAGTTTAATTGCATTGTGACAGTCAGATTGCTATTTATATGGCTAAGAACTAGGTGAACCATGCGAGAACCAAGCACATTGATGTCAGGTATCACAAGATCAGAGAATTGATTGCTTCTGGGGAGATACTGTTGCAGAAAGTCCATACTAATTAAACTGAAGCTGATATGTTGACCAAGCCAGTTACTATCAACAAGGTCTTGCATTGCTTGGACTTGTTGAATGTCTGCAGTTACTAGAGAAGCATGGTGGCCCAACCCACTTCTGGTATGTAAGGAACTCTATGACTTATTTCTCCTAAGGGGCTGGATATTCGCCAAGGTGGAGATTTGTTATATAAGACTCATATACCATAAATGGACAGTGCTAAATCAGGAGCGGAGCAGAGCGGAAGATTTTGTCCAAATCAGGGGAGTTTCCTTATGTGGGTTGGGGTTGTGGTACAAGGGTAATTTGATAATTACATATTGTACCCAAAGTTTCTTTTTATGTTCTTTCTAGGGTTATTTTTTGTATGTAATCCAAGGTATTACACCTCATATTCTGTATTATGTACTTTTCTGGATTAGTGAAAATGCCGCCGCTCTACTCCCGAAGACGCAGGCATCTTTGCTAAACCTCGTTAAATCTTTGTGTTTTTCTGGATTTGTGTTGTTCTTATTTTTCTTTGCCCTAATTTCTCAACATTTATCATCTGCAACTATCAATTGTTTGAACCACAAATGAATTAACAACTAAATGTTGACCACGAACCTGCGGGATGATGATGGAAATGTTGAGTACTCAAGTACACAAGCTTATAAAATAAAAAAAAGTTTAAAATTTATATGCAGTACGAAATGGAATAAAAAAGAATTTTAATTAAAACATGTTTGTAGTAATATATAATCGTTACTACAAAAGGAACNAGCGCTATTTTTGGTTGTAGAGTTGCCCGTAAGAAGCTGTCGGTCATCGAAATCAAAATCCCGTCGTCGGCTTCGGAAGGACGTTTTAATTTACATATATATTTAGTTTTAGAAAAATANGGCGCTATTTTTGGTTGTAGAGTTGCCCGTAAGAAGCTGTCGGTCACCGAAATCAAAATCCCGTCGTCGGCTTCGGAAGGACGTTTTAATTTACATATATATTTAGTTTTAGAAAAATATGAAATCAAACTGATCCCATATTTTTTCATAGTTTAAATGAAAGAGCGTTGTACCTCAAATTCTGTATCTATCTCGAAGGATAAATACAAGACTTGAGGATGAGACCTGATAAAAAAAACTAAGGAATATATGACATCTGTTTGGTCTGTGAAACCTTTGTATTTGCCGACAAGTTCCCCTATTTAATATAAAGAATTAGATAGGGTTTATATTAAGCTGGGTTCGGACATGCTTCCTATAAGTGCAAGCCCTTATAGTTAATTACATCTTAAATGACCAAAGTCACCTAAGAAGACTTTCGATATAAATCAGGAAATATTATCTTCAAGGAGTTTCAAAGGGTAGGACTTTTCAATGAGATCGGACAAAGAGGTGTGAAAGGGGATTGGTTCAAATTTGGAACATTTTGTAGAGTCCAAAGAAGGAAGAAATAGGGGATGTCATAGATCCAGAGGAGAACCTCGGTGACTTCCCAGCTATCCTAATGTTTGGCTTCAGTCTCTGAGGAGAAATATTTAGGTGTTTCATCCTGCCAATTTTTATTTGTTAGGGCTTACATTCATGTGAAACGATCACACAAATAGCTTGGAAGATGTGAGGATTTAAGTTGTGACAAACGACAACCTCAGAATCCTAAGACGAGTTAGGGCTTATATTGTATAGCAGGGTTGTACAAAGGTATAAAGATAAGGTGAGGATTTACGTTGCATAAGCAAGCAACCTCAAAGTCCTATGGCTTTGTTGTTTATATCTAAGGAAGAAAGATTGGTTTAGCTGGAAAAGACAGGTTTTGCTGTTGAAGATGGCCGTGCTGCCCACCATGCTAGCTCCAAGCTACTTATTGCGGCGAGTTTGAGTTTTCTGGTGTGTCAAGTTATGATGTCAAATTAGGTGGCTCTATGGTTTTGGTTCTTTAAATTTTATGGGGGCATGTTAAAGTTGATTTGAGAGACACTGGTTAGGATCCTACGGTTCCCTCGTTCCGGCACCACTATTTTCTATTGGATTCACTTAGTCCAAATNCGACACTGGTTAGGATCCTACGGTTCCCTCGTTCCGGCACCACTATTTTCTTATGGATTCACTTAGTCCAAATGAACTTACTAAACTCAACTTAATGAGTTTCATAATTTCATTTTATATTTTTAATAGACTTATCTGAATTCAAAAAACCCAGAGAATCAAATCTTATATTTTTGTATTTTTAATTAATTCATTGTAATTATTTAAATGGGAAAACATGAAAAATTCATTTTTAAGTCTTTAAAATTCATTTTTAACTTAAGAAAATTAGGAAAAATGTCCTAATGATTTTTAAGTGATCAGGGGACATTCCCACACATTTTGAACCATTTTTTATTTTTTTTAAAATTTTGATTATTTTAATTATATTTAATATAAAATGTATTTGAAAAATGAAATATTTTCATAAAAATGGGTTTCATTTTTATAAAATGCCCCTGATCACATAGAACTCAGAAAAACAACTTTCATAATTTTTCTAAGCATATTTAATTTAATATAATTATTTTTATACACAAATGTAAGGTTTTGTTAAAAATTCACTTTAGCGCCTATACTAAGTCAAATAATTTTGATATTTTTACAGTGAGTAAATATGATTTTTATGAACAATGGGGAAGTAATTTTCTCAATTTTTGATAAGTATATAATTTACATAAATTAATGCAAGGTTTATGCATTTAACTAATTATTGAAATGGACAAGGTGATTCAAAGCATCACAATATTTTTCCTAGACTTCTCTGACCATAAGAAACCTACTAAAATTACTCCCATAACTTTCTAAGTGATATTTTGATTTATATAATTAAAATAACCAAAATGGTCACCTTAGCTTGAAAATTAAGGCTGGAAGCATAGGAATGTCCTCTGACCTTGGAAAAATCAGAAGACATAGCCTCTGTTATGAGGAACAAACCCTCAAAATTTCAAGCCATGGAGAATTAAAATACCACTGAGGATAATTAATTAATTAAAAATTAGGGAATAAGAAAATAATTTTTATTTTTATTCCACATTTTTCTCCTCTGTTCACTAAGCAAGAGGGTATTTTCTTTTATTTTTATGATTTTCCTAGAGAAAGATATGGATTTTTGAAGTTTAGGCATTTAAAATAATTTAAAAATCCCTAATTTTCTACTTATCCACGCGGCGATGACTAGATCCTGGGTATCTCTCAAGTCTCCACGCAACACTCCGACATTTGACGCCGCTGACCACGTAGCCTCCACGCAGACCGCGCTTTATGCTCCGAGAGTTTGTAGTGCTTGATCTCCTCCGTTCAATGGATATACGCGCGATCGGACGACTCTCTGTTATCGTCCNGACACTCCGACATTTGACGCCGCTGACCACGTAGCCTCCACGCAGACCGCGCTTTATGCTCTGAGAGTTTGTAGTGCTTGATCTCCTCCGTTCAATGGATATACGCGCGATCGGACGACTCTCTGTTATCGTCCCCAAGTGACCTAACCCATGAGCTGTTCAGACTAAAACCTTAAGATCTTGAGCTAGACTCAACCAAATCGAATGGGGTTTGTTTTTAAAAATTCATCTACTTAAAATGAACACATCTATACAGCTTATACGTTATGAAATACAGTAAATACGTATGGAGAGTCGAAACAAGCTTGGTTTAGGGTTGGAGTTCAATACCTTTGCCTGAGAGGGGAGGCCTCAATCAGATGGTTGTGATAGCTTCAATTGGNATAACTGTACAAGTTTTAAGAAACAGACTTAGTTTTTTTGTATTTAAATAGCTTTTCACATAACATATTCCATCGTTTCGATGTTGGACTAAAGACGCCCAAGACGAAATGGCGAAATTCACACATCCGTTTTAGAAAACTCTACCATGTACGGCGGGAACTCAGCCGGAAGCTTCTCTAAAGTAGAAATTTATTTAAATTTTAGAGATATTTACATACATATCACCCAATCTTATGTATTTTATATGTAACGCTTAAACTTATATTTTTTATAGTTATATCACCCAAAGCTAATTTTAAAATAATTAATGTATATACCAAAAGTATCAGCACGAATCTCAAAAAGAACGAATGAAGAGTAGAAAAGGGCATCTTTTTGAAGTAAGCAATCAACCGACGATCCAAGGCCGAGTATGAAGCCGCTCTTCAAACCCGGGATATGTTCAAGCTTCGAAGATAGTTCACCCCAGCAACAAGTTTCGTTGGGAACCCCGCTAGGCTGGATGAGATTTGCTTAAGACTTTGCAGGATTGGCAGATCCAGTTGAGGCAACGAAACAACCAAGCAGGTGAGACTCGAGACCTGCAAGACTTGAGTTGAACGGAAAACGAGCCACAACTCATTACGAAAAGAACCGACCGCTCTGGTCGACTGTGAATAGCTCGACTGATTAATGTGTACTCTAGAGGGTACATATTCCACTCGGCCGATAGCCTCAGTCGGTTGACTTTGAGCCAGCCGACTAGCCAATTATCGCAAATGTTAAAATTCAAATTGTAATACAAATAGATATAAAATATATACAATCAATTAGAGTCTTAATGGCGTTAAGAATGGTTTTCATAACCGTTCATTCTTTAAGTAATTATACAAAACACATCTATATAAGTATGGGGCAAAAATATGAATAAATGGATCTTTCCTCCAATTCTCCTTAAAAGATCCGGTTTATTCTACACTCTTTCTTCTATCATTCACTCGGCTCTAACTCTCGGAGCGTGATCCACAATATAAAAACTAGGTTTCAACAATTAAATTTAACATCATTTAAATACATGTAAAAATTTAATAAAAGATGGATGTAAATAAATATTAGTATTTAATTATTTTGAACAAAAATGAGCCTAACACGAATGAAAAAACATTTCTTCTTGCTAGGCTCGTTTATCAATTAAGTTCAAAAAAATTATTTGTGTCCGACTCACTTGTTTCATGAATAAATTAATAATGAGTTATTTAACGAGCCTGAAATGAGTTGTTCGTGAAGGAGGAGCTTTTTGTACAGTCCTACATGAGAGAGTGAGGTGATTAGCCCATCTAAGTTTAAGTAATTGTTTTGAGCCCAAAACAGCAACCTTATCTTATCAAAATAAAATAAGGAATTTAATTTACAAAATAAAAATTTTTTGTATAATTGCAGTTTTTTTCTTCTAAGAAAACAATCAAAATAGAGGAATAATATACTATAAACAAAATTTAAATTAAAACTCAGGCCATATAATTTTTTTATGAGAGGGATCAAAATAAAATCAATCACTTTACTTGGCGGAATGAAAAAAAAATTAATAAGAAAGAATTGTATATATAAATACTTAATAATTGAACAGAAGAACATAAGAAACAAAAGAGTCGCTTGACGCCCACATATAATCTTTTCATTTCAACATACCACTCTTTTGAAACACCTCTCAAAGATCCATAACTAAAAATTACAAATAAATAAATAAATAAATAAAACTTTATTTCGTAGAATAATAAAATAAAAAATCGTTCCATATTCATATTTAAGTGAAAAAAAAATAGATTCCTTAAATTTAAGAGCCGAAGCACAATATGAATTAAAGAATTTTCACAAAATAAAAATTAAATTTAGAAGGAGCCCCCATCATAAAAAGACGAAACAAATTTCCCCAAAACCCAACACACAAAGAAAGGTATATTAAAGCCCTAAATTTATTTTCAAAAGATTTCAACTCAACTACTACATCAAGATTCATGATTTATACTTGATTGGATGTATTTAATGACATATCATTTATCTCTTTATTTTTAACATTAAAAAATATATCTTCCAACAAAATATGATGATAAACAAATTTGTGATTTGCAATTTTAATTAAAAAAAAAAACATTTTCAGAACTTTTCTCTAAATTGGCATTTTGATTAGAGCAAAAATTGCTAAAATCTTTTGGAACATTTTAAACATTTTTGCTAAAAAAGATTTTAATAATTACTTCTAAGAATGGTTTCAATGACCTAAAAGGTTTTAAGTTAGGCTTATTTAAAAATTTGCATATATTTTGTTCTTACTTTTATAATTTTAAAGTATATAACCCTCTATAGGGGCAAAAGGAAAGCTCACCCCTCTCAATCTCTCTTTCTAATACTTTAGTGTTTCCTTCTATAGGTGATTTGTATTGTTCTATTTAGGTAAAATATCTCCCTTTATAAACAAATGAAATTTCTTTATCATACTTAATGGAGTACCAATATATGATAAATACTATCACTTAATAGGATTTAATATTTTTTTATACAAAGAGTAAAAAACTAACATTTCATCATTGTAGTTTTTTGATATGTCAATGCATGGATATTACTAAGAAAAGCCCCTCATAAAATAATAGCAATTTGCATGGTACTCTAATTTGTCTATTTTTATGTGACTTTCTTGCTTTTTTTTTTTTGTACCTCTTCAGTAAATTTAATCCTTTTTATTTAAGATAATTGTATGTTTCTATGTGTCATTATTTTATATATTTTTAATTATGAAAAATTTTCATTTTAATTTTTGAAAGAAATTAAAATTTTAAATATCTCAAAAGTTTCATTGCCTTTGTCGCCTCTGAGCTCCTTCGCCAATTCCAGGTTCGATTCACCACTCCAACCCAATCTGAGGTTAGAGATCTTCTTCCACGCTTTCAAGCTGTGGTTNCAAATTTGGGGGTTTTGGACTTGGATTAAAATTGAGTGAAATTGAGGCTTGATCAAGGCCAATTGAAGGTCAAATTTGATGTGTAGGAGTGTTATGAAGACTTTAGGATCCAAATTGGGGTAGGTTNACTAGAAGTTGGGTTTAGGTTAGACTAGCCATGAAATTGAGCTCAATTGATTGATTCAAATGATCAGGGAAAATGTCATTAGGATTTTTTATGAAGGAATGAAGTGAAAATTTTGGGGTTAAGGCTTTCACTTTGGTGGGTTTGGAGACATAGCCACTTTGGGGAAAATTTGGGGGTTTTGGACTTGGATTAAAATTGAGTGAAATTGAGGCTTGATGAAGGCCAATTGAAGGTCAAATTTGATGTGTAGGAGTGTTATGAAGACTTTAGGATCCAAATTGGGGTAGGTTGATTAGGCTATGGGGTTCGTTTTGGTGGGATTAGGTCATATGGCTAAGATTGGGGTTTTTGATTTGGATCAAAATTGAGCTCAAAGCATGGGCCAATTAGTCTTGGGTTTGGTTTGGATTGATCAAATGAAAGATGAATTTTAGTTTAGGATTGATATTGAGGGAAATTAGATCCATATTGATGGACATTTGAGGTGAATTTAGGGCAATTGTGCCTTTAAAAGTAATTTGGGAGTTTTGGTCAAAATGGTCAAATTAGTCAAATTGTGTTCAATTGGAGAGTTCAAATTGATTTTGGAGACAATTGAAGTGATTTTGTATGTTTCGGGAAAGTTTGGGGTGCCAAGGGTATTTTTGTAATTTTGGCAGATTTAGGGGTATTTTGGTAATTTTTGAATTTTTGGGTGGATTTGAGCAATTTGGGTATTTTGAAATGGTTTAAAATGATTTTTGAAAAAAATTTGGTATTTTGGGTGAATTTGATGATTTTGACCAAATTTAGGGTTTCAAGGGCATTTAGGTAATTTGGGTCGATTTAAGGGCAAAAGGTCAACTTGGACATTTTGGTAGAATTGGGGTACCAACCACCCTATATGAGCTATGGACTAATGAAATCCCCATTTGGGNAGTAGAATTGGGGTACCAACCACCCTATATGAGCTATGGACTAATGAAATCCCCATTTGGGTCCTCTATGTAGTGGTCTTAGCTAGACCCTAGCCTATGGCCAGTGGGTCTAGGGGACCATCTACATGAGTCTCCCAAAGGATCAAAGGATCAAAGTTAACAATTTTGGGTTTAGGGCTTGTGAGTGATTGTGGGTGATTGTAGGTGAAAGTGAGTGCATTTGAGTGAACTAACTCCAGACCAACACCCAGAGTCAACCCTAAGGTCAAGCAGACCCTCCTTGAGATCCTCCATACTGACCTCACCTACTAAGAGCTAGAGGTTAGGACCAATATGTGGAACTTCAAGTTGAGCAAAGATGAGTTTAGAGTTTTTAATGGTGAGGGTTCTTTTTCTAGTTTTCTAGGAATAATCAACAGGAAAGTCTTATGGCTAGACCCTAGGTACTAAAGAGGGAAAGCTAAACCTCAACCAAAAGTGAGGTCAACAAACATTATTATTATTATTTCTGATATCCTTATGTCTACAGATAGTTGAGTTTTGTAAATTAATTTGGGAGTTGAAATCATTGTTATATGGGAAGAATGAAGTTGAACTGGTGCCTGAAGCATGCACACAATTGACTCAAGAATTTTTAAGGAGAACACTCTAGGTCTTCTTATAGTTTGCCTTCCAAAATTAAGCCTTGAGGTATATTTATAACTAGTTAAGCATTTAACTCTTACTAGTAAACTTTTAAGAATTGATTAGAGTTGATTAATATTTATATAATTATTGGCTTNTCATTAAACGTCGACCATCTGATGATCAAATTAGAAGAGTAGATGTTTTAGATTCGACTTATGTTAAAAAAAAGCAGAGGTAGACCTAGGAAGTCTTAGGCTTATTGTATAAAAAATGATTTTAATTTATTAGAATTAAATAAAAATATGACACTAAATAGGATGTAATGGAGAAAAATGATTCATATAGCCGACCACAGCCAGTNACATTAAACGTTGACCATCTGATGATCAAATTAGAAGAGTAGATGTTTTAGATTCGACTTATGTTAAAAAAAGCAGAGATAGACCTAGGAAGTCTTAGGCTTATTGTATAAAAAATGATTTTAATTTATTACAATTAAATAAAAATATGACACTAAATAGGATGTAATGGAGAAAAATGATTCATATAGCCGACCACAGCCAGTGGGATTAAGGCTTTGTTGTTGTTATTGTTGTTGTATCCTAACATAATAATCTGTTCAACGAGGGCCAGATGGAAAGATCCAAACTTGTGGCCCATAGTGATTCCAAAGCTTTCAATATAATGAGATTGAATTGAGGAGATAGATCTAAAAAATTGAAGGATGAATCATCCAAAATTTGATTAAAAACATAAGCAGTAGTGGTCGTACCAAATTAGTTACATAAAACATATATATATATATATATATATATATATATATATATATATATATATATANNNNTTTCTTTAAAAAAAAAGGAAAAGCACCCTAATGTGCGAAAAAAAGTGGAAAATGTTAATTTACTCGAAAAAAATTCCCACGTGCTGGTCCTGAGGAGATCGATTTTTGTGCTGAATGATCGCATAAAGTAATTAAATCCACAAACAACGGAGTACGGCGGGGCCGTAAAGGGAAAACTTATTAAGAGTACACCAGAGTATATGTAGAGATGCATCTCAAAGTACATCACAATAAAAATATATGATGATGAGTCTTATTTTAAATTTTTTTTAATAAAAAAATTTATTGTGATGAACAGTGGAGATTAGACATCGTATACTTTTCTGCATACCGTCTCAGCATAGAATAATTTTTTTTTTTATGTAAAGAAACTTATTTTGATTGATCAGCTCATTTAAAATTCTCCAAATCGATTAGTGTTCAAAATAGCTCCAAAATAATCTATTTGATACTTTTCATATTCAAATCAGCTCATCTTTAGCTCAAACTTGATTTATTAAATTAAAAAAAATTATTATAATCATAATTTTTAAATAAAATTAAAATTAAAAAATTTTGCATTGATGTTTTTGTATGGTTCGGCTCGTTTCACCCAAGACGAAATGGGGGAATTCATCCATTGGNGTAGGAAAAACTTGATTTATGGAGGTCTACAATGGAGTCTAAAGGCCTTCGTTTGAGTAGAACTAAAACTGAATACATAGAATGTAATTTTAGTAATAGTAGCTTTAGTGACAGAAGTGTAAGTTTGGGTGATCAAATTATTAAAAAGTGTGAACGATTTAGATTTCTCGGGTCTATTGTTCAAAGCAATGGTGATATTGATGGAGATGTTAATAGTAGAATTCAAGCAGGTTGGTTGAGGTGGAGGAATGCTTTAGGCCTATTGTGTGATAGAAAAGTACTGCTTAGACTGAAAGGAAGATTTTATAAGATGGTGGTGAGACTTGTAATGCTTTATGGTGTCGAATGTTGGCCTTTAAAAGAGAAGCATAATACTAAGTTACGTGTTGCTGAGATGAGAATCGTTAGGTGGATGAGTGGCTTTACATATAGAGGTAAAATGTGGTATGAACATATATGTGATAGGGTTGGTGTAGCACCAGTGACGGAGAAAATAAGAGGGAGTCGCCTAAGATGGTTTAGTCTCATTAAACGTCGACCATCTGATGATCAAATTAGAAGAGTAGATGTTTTAGATTCGACTTATGTTAAAAAAAAGCAGAGGTAGACCTAGGAAGTCTTAGGCTTATTGTATAAAAAATGATTTTAATTTATTAGAATTAAATAAAAATATGACACTAAATAGGATGTAATGGAGAAAAATGATTCATATAGCCGACCACAGCCAGTGGGATTAAGGCTTTGTTGTTGTTATTGTTGTTGTATCCTAACATAATAATCTGTTCAACGAGGGCCAGATGGAAAGATCCAAACTTGTGGCCCATAGTGATTCCAAAGCTTTCAATATAATGAGATTGAATTGAGGAGATAGATCTAAAAAATTGAAGGATGAATCATCCAAAATTTGATTAAAAACATAAGCAGTAGTGGTCGTACCAAATTAGTTACATAAAACANTCAGGAATGAGGTCACTCCAAGAACAACCTACCAAAATTTTTTTTAGCAAAGATCAGGATAGAGGGATTCTAAAAGCATAAGTGCATTGCATTGGGTTTGATGCTGAAAAACAACTACTCACCGAGTTTAGTAGCAGGCCAAATGCACCTGCCCTGATTCCATCGTTGTATGCTTTCATCTGAGCCGGAGTTCCCTTTGGACTTCCATGGAAGACTTCGCGGCCCATCCAGTCAGTATCATAAAGGATAAATGGAAACCATGACAACTGTGAGCATTCAGGCAAAAGAAAGTTGAGAAAGAACAATTGATGCGGGGATAAAGAATGAGACTGAAATAAATTTTTGTAACTTGGATGATTAACTGCAGAACTTAATTAAAAGAAATGGAATGTATACCCATGTAAGAGAAGTGACGAGAAGAACAGAAGGCATTCCTTGTGGCAAATTCTTGATACTTTTGAAAATGTCCATTATTCCCACTCTATCATCCTCAGCTTCAGTGCTCCCTTTGACGGATGGAAGAGGCACCTCTTTAGCAACAATGAAGGTCACTATCACACAGATTATAAGAAATACCTGTTCATTTTTTGTAAGATCAACTGCATCAACATTCAACCGATAAAAGTTTACACAATTTTTATAACATAATGAGAAGATTTGCTATTGAATTACGAAGTCTTCATGGAAAAATGACATGAAATATTAATTAATGAAATTATGTGTGCCAATGAAGATAAAAAAAGGACATGCATACCACAGCAACTAAGAATGCTCCTTTCAAATTTGCACAAGCCTCACAACAAGCCTTATTTGACAAAAAAGGCAACCACCTGATAAAAGTTAAACAGATCAAGAATGGATAGAACGGCGTTTTGGGAGTGATTTNTATGATGGCAGTGGCAGCCATGCAAATAAAAACAAAGAAATTGCTTGACACCCATACGATTCTAGGGGTGAACTTTCGACACATTGGCTCTATCAGGAATGAGGTCACTCCAAGAACAACCTACCAAAATTTTTTTTAGCAAAGATCANACCATGGTAGGTGTGCAGAGACCACGTGCTTATGATGGCAGTGGCAGCCATGCAGATAAAAACAAAGAAATTGCTTGACACCCATACGATTCTAGGGGTGAACTTGCGACACATTGGCTCTATCAGGAATGAGGTCACTCCAAGAACAACCTACCAAAATTTTTTTTAGCAAAGATCAGGATAGAGGGATTCTAAAAGCATAAGTGCATTGCATTGGGTTTGATGCTGAAAAACAACTACTCACCGAGTTTAGTAGCAGGCCAAATGCACCTGCCCTGATTCCATCGTTGTATGCTTTCATCTGAGCCGGAGTTCCCTTTGGACTTCCATGGAAGACTTCGNAGAGAAAATGACCTTTTTTCGAGGTAAGCAATCACTCAAATACAGAGTATGAAGCTGCGTCTCCAAACCCGCGATAGGTTCAAGCTCCGAACATAGTTCCCCGCTCAATAGCGGCAATACCCGCCAAAAGTGAGGTGTAAATCATCCCAGGAGCAAGTCTAGTTGGATACCTCGTGTGGACTGCGACAAGATCTTCTTAAGATTTCCAAGATTGGGAGATCTGACTGAGGTTACGAATCAACTAGACAAGTGAGTCATGAGCCTTGTAAGACTCGGGACGAACGGAAAATGACCCACGATTCAATATGAAAAAAGCTGACTGATCACATTCGACTGACCAACCGCGTGTCCGGACCAAGCGACCACCTCATAACAGATGGCTTTGGTCGATCGTGCCTAAAGACACCGAGCTAGATCACCATACAGCCAAACACCCCGACCTACTAACACGTACTCTAGAGGGTATAGATGCCACTCGGTTGGTGGCCTTAGTCGGTTGACTTCAAGCTAGCCGACAAGTTAATTACCGTCGATGTGAAAATTTAAATCTTAATACAAATATGTCATAAAATCTAGACAATCAATTAAAATTTTAATGACATTAAGAATGGTTTTAATAATCGTTCATCTTTTCCATAATCGTATAAAATACGTCTATATAAGTATGGGATAAAAATACGAATAAAAGGATATTTTTTTTATTTTCCTTTAAAAAAATCTCGGGCTGATTCTACTCTCCCTTCATTCTCTCTTTTACACGACTCTAACTCTGGGAGCGTGATCCACAAATGACAAAATCGGTTCTAACAATTAAATTTAGCATCATTCAAATTCATATAAAAATTTAATATAAGATGGATAAAATAATATTAATATTTAATTATTTTATTTTTTCAAATCAAAATAATCCCAACACGGACAGAAAATTTTTGTTCACGCTCGACTCGTTTATAAATTAAGTAAAAAAAAAAATATTCATATTTGACTCTTTTGTTTCATGAATAAATTGAACACGAACTATCTAGCGAGCCGAACATAAGTTGTTCGTGGATGATGAGCTTTTCTGAAAGCGCTACATGAAAGTGAGGTGATAAGCACCATTTAAGTTTAAGTAACTATTTTGAGCCCAAAACAGCAACCTTATCCTATCAAAATAAAANTTAATGAGAAGATTTGCTATTGAATTACGAAGTCTTCATGGAAAATGACATGAAATATTAATTAATGAAATTATGTGTGCCAATGAAGATAAAAAAAGGACATGCATACCACAGCAACTAAGAATGCTCCTTTCAAATTTGCACAAGCCTCACAACAAGCCTTATTTGACAAAAAAGGCAACCACCTGATAAAAGTTAAACAGATCAAGAATGGATAGAACGGCGTTTTGGGAGTGATTTACATTAAACAAATTGGCTGAAAAAAGGTATACAAGTCAGACATCTATAAATTATGTAGCACAAATTTTAGTTGATTTGGTTAAAAAATACTTTTACGGTATGATTGCTAACTGCTCTTAAGCTACAAAAAAATCATTAGTTTCCTGAATTGGAGTTAATCAGTCAGTAATTGGAATGTAAAGAAGTTAAGCAGATGTTATCCAGTAAATTTTGTTAGACTAATGTTGGATATAGTTGAATTTGTGTAATGCAGGTACGACTAAATAGATTACAAGTTTTTCTGAGTTTCGTTAGGATGGATTGTTGATTCTTTTGGTGATGAACGGTAGAAAAATAACTTGTTATGATTCTTGAGAGATTTTTGAACCGCTGTCTCCCACAGAGGCATCAACATGAACACTCTTTTGGAATGATATAAAAAACTTTTGGGTCAAATTAATTTGCACTACATTGCACATTTTAGCTCAAAATCTCTTGGAGGTTAGCAATTGTTGATAATGTTTTGAACATACTTGTGCCACTCTCCACTAGCACCAGATGAATAACCAAGGATGTTTCCAATAGCCATCCATGCAGCAAATATAGCATTAGCAGCATTGGTTCCATGATGCCCTGTAAATGATAAATAAGCTAGTTAATAGAAAAGCTACTCTAACTCCCGGTTATATTAGATAATAACATACATTTTCTGTACATTATATTTCTATTTTTTTATTTTCTCCAAAAAATTCTTTGGTTCTTAAGGGAAAATGAAAATAATGCGCAACGCAGTAACAACAAGATCGATCGATCACCTGAGAGATCAGCCATCAGAGCTCGGGCTGGACCCTAAAAGCAATTCCATGCCTTAAGTTAATAAGAGCGCAAGAATAACAGGATGTCTACTAACACCCTAAAATAAAATGAAGATCATTAATTCAATATTAAATATTTAACCACGTCTTGATCACCTGTACTGCATTGTTGGACAGGTCCAGCATCCAAAATCCAGCTACAAAAACGAATGCAGCCCGCCACCGAGGACCATGATACACACTATTTATGTAAAAATAAACATTAAAGAGAGAAAATTGTGCATCAATAATACATAAGTTTAAGCGAGCCAAAACATTTCCCACACTCAAAAAACTCTAAAGCCACCTTGAATTACCTGCAATGTTCCTTGGTGTCACCCAGCTTGAAACCGATGTCTGAGGAAAAGGCAATCACAATAACCTAACAATAAAAAAGAATTTTTAATCATGCATGCATCATAATTCCATAGAAGAATATGCAGATTTAGATATTATTAGTACTACACTTACTGCAGTAGAAATCAGCAAGCACCCGACAAGTATGAATGGTCTTCTCTTTCCAAATCGTGAATGGCATCTATCACTCCATAAACCAACACAAGGTTGAACCTAAATGCCAAAAGGGGAAGGCAAATTTTATAACTGCAGATTCAGCTAAAATAAGCAAAAATATGTTTAATGTTTAATTGCACGTAAAAAATTCTTCTTCAAGTGTTTGGGAGATGAAACGCTTACCACAAAACCAGCAACGGGACCGCATAGCCACATAAGGGAGCTGAGTGCATGCGACAATCCAAGCGTCTGTAACACAGCCCAAAAGTCAGTAAAAATGATTAGTCTTATGCAATTTTTTTTATAAAAAAATTACCTGCAGCTACTGTACACATTTTAAGAATATTTTGAATTTAAACCGAAGAAATTTTGAATTACATCACGAGGATAACTAGTTTCTCGAGATTATTCATTTTCTCTACCCAAGTTAATGGATAGTGACTCTTTTTGTTTTAGCTTTTTATTTAAAAGAAGAATATCACATGGGCGAGGAGGCTGAACCCAAATCTTATGGTTATGGTTGATAGATAAAGCTCTTAAGCACTAGATCTACGTGACCTCTAAAAGAGGAGCAAGCCCTCCAATAAAAATAGAAAATTAAGCGAACATATAAGACCAAAAAAAATCAAATATTTCCATCAATGTATGGGCTTCCTGTCCTCCAAGAACTGTCAAAATTTGTTTAAGGCAAAATATTACTCTTAAATTTAAATCTGCGTTACAACTGAACATATAATATGTTTTTTATGCATATAGAAATAAGAAATTAAAGTAGATAATTTATCCAAAATAAAAATAATATATATATATATATATATATATATATATATATATATATATATATATATATATATAATTATGGTATCAGTTCAACGTATTTTTATGTTTAAANGAGAGTACACCGGAGTACATGTAGAGATGCATCTCAAGTCCGACAATAAAGATATATGGTGGTGGATTTTAAATTTTTTTAAGAAAAAAATTTATTGTGATAAACAGTGAAGATTAGACACCGTATATTTCTTTGCATGTCGTGTCCGCATAGATATTTTTTTCTGTAAAGAAACTTATTTTGATTGATCAGCTCATTTAAAATTCTCCAAATCAATTAGTGTTCAAAATAGCTCCAAAATAATTTATTTGATACTTATCATATTAAAATCAGCTCATCTTTAGCTCAAACTTGATTTATTAAAATAAAAAAATTTATTATAATCATAATTTTTAAATAAAATTAAAATAAAAAATATTTTCATTGATATTTTTGTATGGTTCGGCTCGTTTCATCCAAGACGAAATGGGGGAATTCATCCATTGGTTTTCGAAAGCTCACCATGTAAGGGAAACTTCAGCGGCAATCTTTTCTAAAGTAGAAATTTATATAATTTTTAGAGATATTTTCATACATACCACTCAATCTTATGTATATTATTTATGGATGACACTTAAACTTATATTTTTTTAATAATTACAAAAACAAAATAATTTTTAAAATAATTAATATATATACCAATGAAAACGAACGACCATGAGAGAATGGACTTTTTTCGAGGTAAGCAATCACTCAAATACCGAGTATGCAGCTGCGTCTGCAAACCCGCGATAGGTTTTCGAGGTAAGCAATCACTCAAATACCGAGTATGCAGCTGCGTCTCCAAACCCGCGATAGGTTCAAGCTCCGAACATAGTTCCCCGCTCAGTAGCGGCAATATCCGCCAAAAGTGAGGTGTAAATCATCCTAGGAGCAAGTCTAGTTGGATACCTCGCGTGGACTGCGACAAGATCTACTTAAGATTTCCAAGATTGGGAGATCTGACCAAGGTTACGAATCAACCAGACAGGTGAGTCATGAGCCTTGTAAGACTCGGGACGAACAGAAAATGAGCCACGATTCAATATGAAAAAAGCTGACTGATCACATTCGACTGACCAACCGCGCGTCCGGACCAAGCGACCACCTCATAACAGATGGCTCTGGTTGATCGTGCTTAAAGACACCGAGCAAGATCACCATACAGCCGAACACCCCAACCTACTAACACGTACTCTAGAGGGTATATATACCACTCGGTTGGTGGCCTCAGTCGGTTGACTTCAAGCTAACCGACAAGTCAATTACCGTCAATGTGAAAATTTAAATCTTAATACAAATATGTCATAAAATCTAGACAATCAATTAAAATTTTAATGACATTAAGAACGGTTTTCATAACCGTTCATCTTTTCCATAATCGTATAAAACACGTCTATATAGGTATGGGATAAAAATACGAATAAAAGGATTTTTTTTTTATTTTCCTTTAAAAAAATCTTGGGCTTATTCTACTCTCCCTTCATTCTCTCTTTTACACGACTCTAACTCTCGGAGCGTGATCCACAAATGACAAAATCGGTTCCAACAATTAAATTTAGCATCATTCAAATACATATAAAAATTTAATATAAGATGGATAAAATAATATTAATATTTAATTATTTAATTTTTTCAAATCAAAATAATCCCAACACGAACAGAAAAATTTTTGTTCACACTCAGACTTGTTTATAAATAAAGTAAAAAAAAAAAATGTTCATATTTGACTATTTTGTTTCATGAATAAATTGAACACGATCTATCTAACGAGCCGAACATAAGTTGTTCGTGGATGACGAGCTCTTCTGAAAGCACTACATAAGTTGTTCGTGATAAGCACCATTTAAGTTTAAGTAACTATTTTGAGCCCAAAACAGCAACCTTATCCTATCAAAATAAAATAAGGATATATATATATATATATTGCTGAGAATGATCTTAGCTGAATTTAATTTACAAAATAAACAATTTTATATAATTGCAGTTCTTTCTTCTAGACAACAATCAAAATAGAGGAATAATATACTGCCAACAAAGTTTAAAATAAAACTCATAAGTCATGTAGTTTTTTTACGAGATGGACCGACAAACTATACTGAAATTAAAGTAGGTATTAATCTCTCAAAATTCTTTTTTTTTTTTTTTGTGGGAGTCTTACTCATCAAATTAATTACCCGCTGATGATATTATACGCAGAATTGATTCTTTAAAGTAATAATAAAAGTAATTATATATTTTTTAAAAGCAAAAAATATATATGTATTGCAAAATTTTAAGGGAAAAAATCATGCAATTAACACACAAAAAAACAAACGTGTTAAATCTGAGTGAAAACAGTAATAATGGTGGAAAAAACATTAGAAAGATATCTATATATCAACACCTAATAATTGAACAGAAGAACATAAGAAGCAAAAGAGGCGCTTTTCTNTATTATACGCAGAATTGATTATTTAAAGTAATAATAAAAGTAATTATATATTTTTTAAAAGCAAAAAATATACATGTATTGCAAAATTTTAAGGAAAAAAATCATGCAATTAACATACAAAAAAACAAACGTGTTAAATCTGAGTGAAAACAGTAATAATGGTGGAAAAAACACTAGAAAGATATCTATATATCAACACCTAATAATTGAACAGAAGAACATAAGAAGCAAAAGAGGCGCTTTTCTCGAGCATCTGACAAAACGAACGTGATCGCCATCAATTAAAATTCCGTTGGCGATCGAGAGGACGCCCACATACCCTTTCCGGAGCAGGGTGACCACACACGGAACCCAAAATTCAAAGCGTCCCATCACACCATAAATCTAAACCAACAAATTAAAAGTGACCCGATCACCTCTCAAAAATCACATAATTAAAAATTGTAAATAAACCTTCTTTCGTAAAATAATAAAAAGAAAAAATCGTTCCAAAAACATAATTAAGTGAAAAAAAAAAATTCCTTAAATTTAAGAGCCGAAGCTCAATATGAATTAGAGAATTTTCACAAAATAAACAATGAAGTACAGAAGGACCTGCCGTCATAAAAAGACGAAACGGATTCCAAAAAATTACAATTAAGCAAACGCGCCAAAACCAGAAACTCAAAACAAAGGCATGCTAAAACATAAGAATTAAATGGAACTCGGCGAAGGAAAGAATTCAAAAATAAAAAGCTTAGAAAGCGAAAATTCATCTGCAAACCTGAACGTAGGGGGTCAGCAGAGATAATTGCAGAGCCCATCCGTACTGCACACCGCCGGNCAAAGGCATGCTAAAACATAAGAATTAAATGGAACTCGGCGAAGGAAAAAATTCAAAAAAAAAAAGCTTAGAAAGCGAAAATTCATCTGCGAACCTGGACGTAGGGGGTCAGCAGAGATAATTGCAGAGCCCATCCGTACTGCACACCGCCGGCAACCATACATGAGAAGAAGAGCCTCACCAGGCTTATTGGTTTCGTCGTCGTCGTCGTCGTCGTCGTGGGCACATTGTTTGGCACCGAAACTCTGGCACCAGCAAGCTCCATCTCTCCTCCTTGGCTTCGCTCCGTCGATCTCATCCCCACTCAAATCGTATCGAATTGGATCGTATATATTGATCTCCTAGTGAACCACCAACGCCAGATTCCTCCACCACCTTCGCCGATTAGGGCTACGGTTCCCGATGATTCCCACTACCTCCAAATCCTTTATCCCTTTGATTGATGAAGAAGGTGAAGTGATTTGAACAAAACTGAAGCAGCTTCTTCTCTTGGGTAATTATATATATAGTGCTGCAAGGTTCTGCGGCCGGTGTAACGTACNCCCTCCAAATCCTTTATTCCTTTGATTGATGAGGAAGGTGAAGTGATTTGAACATAACTGAAGCAGCTTCTTCTCTTGGGTAATTATATATATAGTGCTGCAAGGTTCTGCGGCCGGTGTAACGTACCCGTGCCAACCTTTATTTTCTTCAATGGGCCCGCACGTGCAGTAAATCTGTAACACTTAAAATCGTTCCACGAAGGCAGGACAGCATAAGTAACAATGAGCCGCGGAACGGGGAAACTGATTTTTGAAAGGGCGCGGGGCTGAAAGGTGATGAGAGCGGATAGGGTGAGTCGGGTGAACTTCCTTCACCACTCAAAAGAAATTCACTTTAAGAAAATAAAATCATTTTTAAAAAACATAAAANCCTTAAAATCGTTCCACGAAGGCAGGACTGCATAAGTAAAAATGAGCCGCGGAACGGGGAAACTGATTTTTGAAAGGGCGCGCGGCTGAAAGGTAATGAGAGCGGATAGGGTGAGTCGGGTGAACTTCCTTCACCACTCAAAACAAATTCACTTTAAGAAAATAAAATCATTTTAAAAAAAACATAAAAGAATGACTATTTTAGACCGATTTTTTGGATTAAAGCAAGTTAAAATTTTTAGTTTAATTTAATAATTGTTAAATTCAAAATTATCTGTAAATCACACCTCCGAAATAAGAAATAGAATGCGAAGGCAAATTTAAAATACGAGGAGGGAGAGAGAGTGTGTGTGTGGAGCTATAATCTTTGGAATCAACAATAAAAATCTTATAACCCTCTTCATTAAATGCCACCTCAATTCATAGAGGAATTGGAACAATAGTGATTTTACATTTTTTCCCCCATCTGAACGAGGTTTACTCTAAGATTATTTAGGTATTTTATAAGTGACACTCATCATCTCGTCAATTTTTGGCTCGTTCATTTCAACTTGGTCGGTTGAGCATTGTCGGCTTAGCTCTGTGATTAGCCCTATCGGTAGAGCTCAATCGATTATCCTGATAAAAAAGATTCAATCGACGTAACTCAGTTGGCTAAGCTTGGCTAACTTAGAACATATTTCTAACGAAAGTTCTTATGGCTCTGTTGGGTGGTCTAAGATGTTCTATGGAATTGGTCCTTTAATAGGCCTTGCACTTCTGCAATATAAAATTTTGCATCGAGTTTTCTTACTATTGGTTGGAAATACCAACCCCTCTTCTAGGAAACTTCCGGTGAGCTGCTTGGTTGGTACTGATTGGCCATCCTCACATCAATTTTTTACTCGATTGTTGGGGATCTATCTTCACAATGCTTCCTCATTCTAGACCGTTGGATACCCAGAAGATGTGCATTAACACCTTCTGGATGCACAAAAAGATACAAAAATAAATTTAGATTGAGGCAAAGTTACCAGCCAAAGTAGTAAATTTATTAGATACATAGATACAGACAATAGAGATGTTATATATAGCTATGAATGCATTTATTGGATATGATATCGTTTGTATTTAAAACATTCTGCTTAAAGTGTGATACAACTTCATGAACTTTCTTGAAGTTATGCAATTTAAAAAAATTGTGATTGCATCATGAGTCTTAAGTTTTTCTAATAATTACTCAGTTCCTGGGATATTTTGGTATGGAAGAAAATGTTCAATCGTCGGGCCACCATCTGATTCATAGTCAATACTATACCTCATTTATTCTACAGGGGGATGACGTAAGTCACTGTGAAGGCTTAAGGAATGGAAATTTTGAGCTATTTGATCACAAAATTAACCTATATTTATATACGTAACTCGTGTACGAATTAATTTGAATCTAGCTTTTCAAATAAAATATTCTTTAGAATGGAAAACTATCCATTTTCGTCATACTTATGTTGAGAGATCATAATATTAACCATTTGACGACCAACTAAATGTGATCATCGTTCATTTAGATTAGACTGGTTATGACATAAATTTTGTGCACAGCCAAGTGAATTGATTTGTCAATAAAATTAAACTAGATGTGTAAAATCAAAAATATCTTCCAAATTTAAATTGTATAACCTATTTTATTATTATTAGATGTGACATTGACATATGATTTAATTTATAAGTATTATTGAGTGCTATAAGTAATTCATACCATTAGAGTAAGGACTTCTACTTTTATATAAAGGTCGTATAAATAAATAAATGAAAAGAAAATGGATAAGTGACATCAAAATTTCTATTTGAAGAACTGCAAAATAAAAAGAAAAAAAAAGATTTAGCTCAAATTGTGTTGCTTGAGATTATAATTTTTTAGATTACAAAATTGATAAGACAATAATATACCAATCTTTATTGTTATGATGAAAATAGTTGTCAATAAAGGCACTGATTATATTCAAAGAAATCTTCAATCAACATCTCGATATTTTCACTCACTTATAAAGCTCTTGAATTGGGCTCATTTAAACTTAGATTAGATTACTTTTGGAGATTATTTTGTTAAAATGTTCAATTTGACTATAATTTTGTTGAAATTAAAGAATGAATTTGTCTAAATTTATTTTCAAAAGATTTCAACTCAAACACTACATCAAGCTTCAAGATTTATACTTGGGTGGTGGAGGCATTTAATGGCATGTCATTTATCTCTTTATTTTTAACATTAAAGAATATGTCGTCTAACAAAATATGTCAATAAACAAATTTGTGATTTGAAATTTAATTTTGAAAAAATTACAAAACACAGACATTATTAAACACCAATGTAATTCTCACTCGAGATTGCAAACTATTAAAATTCTTGTAAGTTTTAATTTCACATTTATTTCTTAGTAGGCATTTCGATTAGATCAAAAATTGCTAAAACTTTTTGTAACATTTTTGCTCAAAATTTTTAAAATTGCTCAAAATTAGCATTAAAGGCTTTATTTTATATTTTTGTGGGGCTATTAATATGTAAATTAATATTTGAAATGCAAATTAATGTTTGAATTTTTTTATGTCGAATGAGTACGAGTAGCTTTAGGAGAGATAGAGGGAGATGGCCAAGCAAACATTGTCGTTTGTAAGCAGCAGTTGTAGCCAGTCTACCACTGTTTAGTCCGATTTTGAGTTGTGGACACAGGCGCTGGGGAAGAGGAAGGGAGGAATTTATGGCCTAAAACCAAAGGGGATAACATTTGAGGCTAAGTGCTCTCATGCAAATGTGGGTGGCCCCAGCAACTCGTTACCGGCTCAACACAAGGAGCTTGTTAGTTGTACGATGACGATGAATAAAGAGCTTTGATGGGTGCGTGAAGGCCAGTAGATTGATGTAGATAGTCTGGCACGTCTAACAGCGAGTTTTAATCGTGGGGCAACTGGCATATGAGTGACCGAGGAGGAGGAGGAAGAATAGCAGGATGATGTTGGCAAGGAAGATTAAGAGTTTGATTTGTTCCCTCAACGTAGGGGCTAACTGTATTTTTTTTTTTCATTTCTACTTAATCAAACTTTGATTCTCTCATGTTGTGAGCTTTGAATAGATTAATTTGTTCATATTTAATCCAATTTGTTATCATTATGTGAATATGTTGGAGATTTCTTCTCCAATCATGTTTGCTTGTGGTTGTTATTTGTAGATGTGTAAAAATCTAATCATTATGTAAATATGTTGTTGGACTAGAGGCTCGATTAGATCTCTGACACTAAAAGTGTAATTTTATGTGGTGCATGTAAACATATCATTATTTGACAAAGTAAAAGGATTGCAAACAATGATTTTCTTAATATCTTATTTTGCTTACTTTAGATTTCAAGGGTTCATTAAAATTCATCGACTTGCCAAAATAAGTTTAACTTTGCATGGATACTCCTTTAGATAAGTAATTGTCATGAATTACCCACTTTTCACGATAAATTGATTTAGGAAAGATGATTCCTAATAAGCTTTTTTATTAGTTGCTCCAATTAATGGGTAGATGCTTCGTAAGTAATTGAACTTTGTAAATATTTCACAAAGTATCTTTCTAGCAAAATCTTTGAGTGACTAATCGTCCACGGTTCTTAAATAGCATTATTTTTATAAAAACAAAATAAATTTAAGCTTTCAAATAAATGAGTTTTTTTTCTTTATAGATTTCGTAATGTTTGAAAGAAAATTCATTGATCAAATATTTTACATATTAGTCTTTTTTGGGCATCATTTTCTTCCTATTTTGATATTATTACAAAACTATCTCTTGTGAGGCTTTTTACTTTTGATGTAGTTTTGTGACTTTCTGCATTCTCTTATAGGATTTTTAGAAAACTTGCATTGTTAGAGGATTTTTTATATATGTTTTTATAAGTATGACCCAAGTGGCCTTCACATATTGATGTTTTTTTTCTCTTGGTTGATTATGGCTTCGTTTGAAGGGGCTTCCTGCTCAGCGAAGTCCAATTCAAAAATTTCGTTGCAGGACGGGATGAGGCATGTGCGGTTGAGAACAACAAAAATTTCACGTTGGATTACTTCGGTGTCGAGAGACATTCCGAAAAAATCAGGTTGTCAAATATTATCTTTTTCGATGAATGTGTTGAGCCTGTTATAAGGGATGATGGATGAGGAATCAAATCTGATATATACATAAATATCTATCAGATTTTTAATTCAAAGGCTCTTAATTAAAAGTCTAAGCTTTCAACTCAAAATCTGCAAAGCTAAGACGGGTATAAATTTTATAATCGTTTTTTATCCGTAATTTTGCTGCACTTATTGGTACCATTAATTGGAACAGCTAGCAAAGACATTTATCGGCTATGACCTCAAATATCCCAAAATAAAATTAAAAAAAAAAAAGAAAATCCTTTTCACTCTTCACGTGTCACGTCTCCGTCTTTTGCACCAATGTAAACAAGTGCGTACAAAAATATAAGCCGCCTTTATATGGAAGCGTAACATTCTTAGACATCTTTTGGTCTGGGCCTCTCTGCTCACCCAACAGGCTAACTTGTGTCCTCTAATTTTCATAGAGAAGACCACGTGCATCACACCCAAAATCCAATTAAATGAAATAAAAATGCGTATTTTATTTCTATATATTCGTTCTCATTAATTTAGTGTTAATTCAGTTTATCCACTGAAATAATGATGATTAATTTTCCAAGTGATCCAGAATATGGGGCAACTCTTACCTTAATTTAGCGTAGGATGCAAGCCATCAAATAAGCCTTTATGCTTATATGATGTGACAATATTCTTCAGATGATTGATTGGCTGTTAAATTAGGTAATTGTCTTTCTATAAGATTCGGCATGCCCTCGGTGCGCTTTACCATTTTGACCATTCTTCCCGGTGGCCGCTTTCTCATGTAGGAGAACCACCTGGTATAATTGAGGCAATTTCACTTACCATAAAATAAAGAGATTTGCTATTCAATATATATATATATATATATATATAATTCAAATAATTTTTTTCATTAACTGTATCAATATACCTGATACATTCTTTAAAAATTCTTTTGGTGAGTCCGAATCCTAACATACATTTAGACCAAAAGTTTTCAAAATAAAATTAAGAAATACACATATTTTAATTTATGATGAAATGAAGTGTTTTAATGAGGCAAACTGCATGACATAAAAATGATCCGATTTGAGACCAACGGAACCCAAATCATGCACTTAATGCATAAAGAAAAATTTTGGAATATACTTTGGGGGTCAAATGATCTTACAAATCTATCAAGCTTATTATTAAACCGAGTGTTTCGATAGAACTCCAATGAACCTAATATTGTTTAATTCTGACATCATCATTTAACACTTTCAAAACCCATAAAACTATATCAAATTAAGTAAATCACTCTGGGCTATCTAAATAAGGGAATCACCGGGTCACCACTAAGTCGGATTAGCATCGTTGGGCTGTTGTTGCACTTGTGGTATACCGACGTTGTAACCAGCTCGTTGTCATCTAGCCACCATTACCATTTTCGTGACACACCACCGATGTCATCATCGCCCCACAAATGGAGCTGATGTAATTACTGTTGTCTAACCACTGTCGCTACCAAATCACGATCAACTAGCTGACACTGTTGGATCCCCACCGCAATTGATTAACTATCGTCCCTAACTAAAGGCGATGCTACTACTGCCACTACTAACATAACATGATCACCATGTCACAATTTTCAGTCTCAACCATATCACCATAACTCTGCCAAAGATATTAGATTACAATCGTTGTAGCAATAGCAACATTGCCTCGTTGACTTTGCTATCATCGCTTTCGTCGTGATTATTGGCATAAATATTTGATGTTGCGAGTGTAGGATGTCCCATCGAGGAATATGATACTTTGTTTGATGTATGTGTTGATTCTCGTAGTACAAGACATCCATTTAGGACCCTCTGACGTGTCTTGACGAGCCACCGTTTGGATCGTTTTGCTAGACTATGGTCATCGCTTGGGCCCAAGGCCGATCAACATTTTGTCAGTCAAACATCTTCGAGCGAGCCAACATATCCTTTTGTCACGCCGCACACAAAACTGGTTTAAAATGACTTGTTCATCAACAAATTTGTTTAGAAGACCTCAGATGACAAAACATACTACGCAGGCGCATTCAAAATTTTGATTTTACCTAGGGAGGACACTCATTTTACTATAGTTTTGTGCACGAGTCAGCAACGCACAAATTAAGACATATAACAAAAAGATAAAAAAATATATTAAAAAAGGGATAAAATTCCCATTCACAGTAAAAAATGGGGAAGACACGATTCATTTCATGAGTGATATACCAGGCTTTCTTTTTCCTCTTCACGAATCCATTGATAAGCCACTCCCCATGCTTGCGCCGACGGCCTGTTCGCCTGTTCCTGCCGTCGAGCCCTCCCCACCAAAACTTTCTACTCCCTATCGTCAGCCACCCTAAGACCTGCCACTCTCTCATGCATGCGAGCCTAGTCTGAGCCAACCAAATGCTGCGCACCTCCTCCTTCTCGCCGGCGATGCATGGTCCTTTCCTCACCTCCTCCTTTCCCGCCAATGAGAAGCCCAAGGGCTCTTGCTCTCTCACTTTGGTGATGTCCTAGCTGGTCTCTTCTTCTGATTTTTCAGCACGTGTGTCGTACTTCGTCTCTCTGGCATGCCTCTGTTCCTTTGACTACCTCTGTTGAGCCTTGTCACTCCTTTTGCCTTCCTTGGTATCATTTCGATGGTCCGATTGCCGATGAGCTACCATCTGTTTGGGATACAAGGATTTGTCATGTACCCGTATGACCTAGATGTGCTTTGACGTATCGGGATTCCCTGTAGGGACGATTTGGTTATTTTGCCAGCTCTATATGCGGCTGAGTTTGTTACCCACGTAGAGAACGTGAGAGACTCACTCTCCGCCCCATAGATTAGCGGGAGCTTTGAAAGCGTCAGAGCACTCCCTTGCGAGATAACGATCATTTGATAGTCGTATGCTAGCTGTCACTACTAATATAAACAAAACTTCATTGGAATAGGAGTAGTCTTGAGTAACCACCAAGATGTAATTAACCAAGTGGAATACGCCCCCTTAGGAAAACTCTATAGCCCAGAACAGGCAAACACGTCTGAATCTCTTGTTTTGAGTAGTCACTCATGTATTCTTTCACAAATATTGGTCAAAGAGGCTTCTGCTCCATCTTGTTTGGGTGGACGTACATGATATTTTCTTGCAAGATTTATCGCACGTAGACTCTCCACATTTTTTCTTTTGTTTGTCATCTTTATTATATATTTGCATTTTCTGGTACTTCTCTTCTCTTAATCATTCATATGATCCGGAAGAAAAACTTTTTCAGAAAAAAATAAAAGTATACGACGATAGACAACTTGACTACTCATTTAAAAATAAAAAAAGAAAGGATTGAAAATAATCATACCATTACAGCCTTCGTGAAGTCATAAGTCTCTTATCAACAAACATATCTCAGTCTCACGACTAACGCTTCTATCCTCTCAACCTTTGCTTGGTCACTGTTATAGATGTCGTCAGACTTTTAGTGCCCTACTGGCGCCATTGCCATAATTAGACTTCTTTGTTTGGATTGCAATTGTCAAATCACTATTGCCTAGTTATCATTATTAATATTGCTTAGTGATCACTACCATTAGTGACAACGAATCCAAATCTCCGTCACACACCCTATTTCATCAGTTTT
>JXCR01024421.1:0-13221 GCA_002079205.1 Phalaenopsis hybrid cultivar
TGGATCCTAGCTTTGTTTGATACATTTGGATCTGCGATGAGCCCCATTTATATTCTTAAATGCCTTTAGTGAGGTTTTAATATAATGAGCTTTATAAATTGTTTTGCTCTCTAGGGCATGTCTACATATTATTGAAGTTTGAATCACCTTTGTTGCCCCAACATCCATTAGTTTGTGGATTATGGAGTTCTGCCCCCGAAAGGTTCATTCGATCCAACATGGATTTTGATGCGATTTTTAAATCACAAAGCATTGGATTATTAGACCATTTTTTTATAAATTGATTTTATGATCATAAGAGTTTTGGTTTTAGTGCATTTAGAGTTGAGACAGTATAGTTTGATGAGATGAGCTCTTTGATATCAAATTGCTTTGATTGAAGTCCAAAGAAACATAAATTAAGCCTTGCCCTATTAGGACAAATTGAGTGGTCAAATATCCTCTAAATTATGTCTGCTAATAGTCAAAATAAATGTTTGAGTTCATCACTAAGATTTACAGAAAGTATAAAATAACCAGACGGGTCTTATTTAGATTTTTAGAGGTTGTTTCTTGGATTATGTAGAAATTATAATAATGCCCTTTTCAGAAATCTATAAATAGGCTAAATATCATTATATTTTGGGAGGAATTTTTTATGTAGAGAATTCTCATACTTAGTAAATTTTAAAGCTTTAATCACTTTTGTGATTTTCCCCATCTACTTCATATTTTTGGGTCACTTGGTCATCCCTCCAGTTAGGAGGAAAATCACACTAACCACCTTTCAGCATTTAACCTTTGATGTCGATGATTGTCATCGCCTACTATTTACTAATGTTGGTAATTGTTGTTGTTCATCCTGTAACATCCACTATGGACAAAATTGACATTCATAGTTTCTTGTTTGTTGATATTGATTCTCATCATTGCCTATTCTCTAACATCATCGCTCATCACTGCTATCAACTATGCCTCATCCTTTGATGTCCACCTTTTACCCTCCAACTTATTACCTTTCAATGCTCTCCATTTTTATTACAAGAGACATCTCTCATAGTTCAAACCTTGCAACCCCCTTCTTCCAGCTACTTAGAAGGGTAGATATTTATTGTCTATAACTTACAATAATGGAATTATTTAAACTAAGTTAAAACATGTTTTTTTTCCCTATTTTTTACATAAAATATCCTGCATCTCATGTGTTGTGGGTTGTTTGTATGTTTACGGGANTCCCTATTTTTTACATAAAATATCCTGCATCTCATGTGTTGTGGGTTGTTTGTATGTTTACGGGATTTTCATACAATATTAAAATGATAAACTCTTTATTTACTTTCACAAATATTTTAGCACACAACATAGCTAAATTCTTAATAACTTCTAGCACATTTATATTTGGATAACACTATTTAGTTGGTTAAGATGCTCCTTAAGGAATTTTTTATTATAATATTAAAGTTTTATATCTAAAGGTAAATAATTTTGTAACTTCTACTTTTGCTTGATGTTCAAGTTTTTAGATGGGGAGAGTTAGAAATTTCTTTCTATGGTGGATTTATTTTTCCAATGTTAGATATTTGGTATTATTGAATTGAAGTATTAGCCATAAATGCTAAATAGTGGAAAAAATTATTCATACATAGGTTTGGTAATTACGATTGAATTTCCCTGATAATTGCTTGAGTTATAATTTACTCAAAATCAACATTGACGGGCTTCAACATGAAGATGCCTAAGCCCGAAATAAGTTCAATTTAACTTGAAATTAGCTGGTTATATTTAATATGCACATATTCTGTGTGTGCCGATGATATACACATATACATATATATGTATTCTTAATTAAATTACACTTTTTGGTTTGACTGGAATCTGGCTTGAATCAAAATTTCTTTCTATGGTGGATTTATTCTTCCAATGTTAGATATTTGGTATTATTGAATTGAAGTATTAGCCATAAATGATAAATAGTGGAAAAAATTATTCATACATAGGTTTGGTAATTACGATTGAATTTCACTGATGATTGCTTGAGTTATAATTTACTTTAAATCAAAATTGACGGGCTTCAACATGAAGATGCCTAAGCCCGAAATAAGTTCAATTTAACTTGAAATTAGCTGGTTATATTTAATATGCACATATTCTGTGTGTGCTGATGATATACACATATACATATATATGTATTCTTAATTAAATTACACTTTTTGGTTTGACTGGAATCTGGCTTGAATCAAAATTTCTTTCTATGGTGGATTTATTCTTCCAATGTTAGATATTTGGTATTATTGAATTGAAGTATTAGCCATAAATGATAAATAGTGGAAAAAATTATTCATACATAGGTTTGGTAATTACGATTGAATTTCACTGATGATTGCTTGAGTTATAATTTACTTTAAATCAAAATTGACGGGCTTCAACATGAAGATGCCTAAGCCCGAAATAAGTTCAATTTAACTTGAAATTAGCTTGTTATATTTAATATGCACATATTCTGTGTGTGCTGATGATATACACATATACGTATATATGTATTCTTAATTAAATTACACATTTTGGTTCGACAGGAATTTGGCTTGAATCAAAATTTGAATCTTTATTGTATAGTTTAGGCCTTTTTTTTTTAACTTGGCTTGATATCACCCGTATCCTTATTAAATATCAAGCTTGTTATATGTTAATAAAAAACGTTGATGAATTGAGAATGCTTACATGGATTTATCTTAATACTGTATAGCTAGAATTTTTATTTTATGATTAATGTAAACAAGTTGCAGGAGTTGCATTAGATCAAATAAAAGGTTTTGTGATACATGTGGAAATGACATACTTTTTTTGGTGTGGAGGAAATGAATATTGGCAAGACTGTATTTAAATTTGAAAAGTAGTGACATTGATTGTATGATATGAAAAACTTGCTTATATAGACAGAATAACTACTTCATTCCACGTCTGTATATGAATTACTATACACGGGCATAGAAGAGAGAGAGAAGAATGCAAAAAATAGTTTTGTGTTCAATGAGTTAAACCAAAACAACGGCCTTAAGTTTTGTATTTAAGATTTGCAGTAATGTTTAGAGGCATTTGTAGTGCATGTATTTTATGTGTTCTACTTAAAGATACATATATTATTGATTTTAGTGTATCAAGCAAGCAAATTTATGAGTTATTACACATAAAACCAATACATCTACTTAGAACTAAGACTTTCTGTGCTGATTGTTGCTCCCAATTTGTGCAGCATGTCCATCTGGTTGGGTAAGTAATCCCAATAAGAGCAAGTGCTTCACTTATGTGGGAAATTTTCTTCCTTGGAATGGATCAGAGGCAGTTTGCCAAGGTCATGGTGGTCATCTTGCAGCTCTAGAATCATTGAAAGTGTTGGATTTTGTGCAGAATCTCTGTGCTAGTAACTCAAGTGGTTGTTGGATTGGTGGATATGGTTACAATTCAAGTCGTGGTTATGTTTGGCACTGGTCAGACAACACGACAAATTGGAATGAGAATGTCTTACCCGTTGAACAATCTCACAGTATTTGTAACAATGCGTCATGCAACGAAAACCCAAACACTTCATGTACTTTGGTGACAAATACTCATGCTGCTCTTGTTGGTGAGCGATGTGATAGGCCACATGGATTTTTGTGCATGCTTTATCAAGACACAGTTTTGGCTGGTATAAACCACTTTTCTATAAATTCCAACGTTTTCCTTTTCCTAGATTTTCAAAAAATGAAGAACACTATGAGTGCAACTTTGATATTGTTCAATTTAGTTCACATAAGAGTTTAAATGTTATTAGTGTGAAAGAAACTTGTTCTTTTGTTACTTTACTATTATAAATTGAGTTAATTGTCAAAATAGTCGACTATTTACATGAGATTATTTTAGTCCATAGTTTATAAAAATGTTGAATTAGTCTCTAGAATCCTTCATTATGGGCTTACATAGTCCTCAGAGAGTACTGTTTTAGTTCTTATTGAAAGTTATGTATTAAATTGACAATTTTTAGACTCTAGGACTAAAATGCCCCCTGACAATGAGTTAGGGGTGCATTTTGACACTTTTCTCATTATAAATTGTTATGTAGCACTATTTGTTGTCTTCTTAAATGAATTGTAACCGACAAAACTCTGACATTTTTGAGAAATTTTGGAAATCAGAGAACAGATGCTCCCATAAGCAGTGTCATAAAGAGTATTTCATCATACTTATGGTTGTTAGTCTATTGATACTTGCCACTACTACGGCTGTTGTGGTATGGCTTCTCGTCTATAAGCGGAGCAAGAAAAGGAGGCGATCACACAAATCATCTGGTCCTTCAACAGCTGCATTGGTTCCTCCATCATGGAAGGTTTTTCCAATGGAAGAGCTGATTTCCTTTACAAAGAATTTCAGTGAAGGAAGTCGTCTTCCTGGGAACACCAAAACAGGTGGAACATTTAGTGGAACATTGCCAGATGGATCCAGGGTGGCTGTAAAAAGGCTGAAGAGATCCAGCCTCCAAAGGAAAAAGGAGTTCTATTCGGAGGTTCGAAGGGTTGCACATCTACATCATCCTAATTTAGTCGCTGTCAAGGGTTGTTGCTATAATCATGGAGACCGCTACATTGTTTATGAATTTGTTGCGAATGGACCCCTGGATAGATGGCTTCACCATGTTCCAAGGGGAGGCAGATGCCTTGACTGGGCAATGAGAATGAGAATCGCAACAACTCTTGCTCAAGGAATTGCGTAAGTATGAATTTGCGGTAGTGATGCGTTTGCTTACAGTGATTGCCCTTGTACTTTTGAGTGTAATTTTCTGCCTCTATAATTTACTCATTTTCTTTTTGGCGCCTTACAATGGAATTCGTAAGAACTTTGTGAATAATAAATTAGGGTAAATGTTTGCTGTCTACATTTTATGATAAACTTCACAAATTTTTGTTCTTACAATGAAATCTTTGTCTATATTTTTCTTTAATAGTTCCAATTTGATATTTTGTGTGGCATTCTGATTCAAATAATATATTAAGTGCTGGGATTTTTTTTTTTTTTTTCATTTTGTTGCCCTTTTTTATAATATATCTAATTTATGTTTATTTGTCCTTTTTTTTCCTGCTATCATTCTTAAGCTAAGTGTTCCCGAGGATGATGGCTGTATATTTTTTATCATATTTCACTCAATTATTTATTTCTCGAGCAAGCAATATGCTTGAAATTCATGTGCTTTTGACTATATTTCGCCCTGCTATCTGTTTTTTTGCGGCTTTTCTTGCCTATTTTTCTAAATAATATTGAATGTCTTTACCTATGACTTCAAGGCTTTGTGATACTGATGATAACCGGCTGTACATTTTGGTCTGATTGGTTGCATGTTGTAGAGGCTATTTTTCTTTTGCTTATTGTAGCTCATCATATTTAGAATCATGGAACAACTGCACCGATCTCCATTCTTGTGTTGCTTTCGTTTGTGAGGATATTTGAACATTTGTATTCAAGAAATACAAATCTAACTCTCGACCCTCAAGTACCTATTTATAAATAATTAGATTAGAATTTCTTAATTTAGCTGATGAGAAAATAATTAAATTTTATGCAAAATTTGAGTCTTGCTTGTATTAAAAGGGCACTGACATGGGAATATATATTGCTTGTCATTCAAAGTGAGCTAAATTTGCATTTTGCATAGAGAAATGACATGTTCTCCAAACAAACTTGCAGATAAATTCATGTCATATCATTATTTGATTTAAGTGGATCAATAAAATCTTTCTCAAACAAAGTGTATGAAACTTCTAATTTTGATTGGGCTTCTAAAATAAGTGTATCTCGACTAATTTTTGTGAAGATTAATTTGATGAATATAGTAATACTCTTTTAGATGTTTTGTTTTGAATTTGATGGTGCACTCTATGCTAAATTAGATATTGAGGGTGGTTAAAGGATGGTTATTAAGGATTGCAATCTATGCTTCTAAGTTTCATACAGATCTGACAATACATACCTTCAAAACGTGAGTTTGTTCTAGATGAAATTGGTGAAGGGAAAATTTATTGTAACCCATTAAATAATCATCAAGTTGGATATTATTCCTAAATACTTGAAAAGCCTTTCATACGGAGGCAGCATTTGATTTGCTTACCATATGGAGTGTTAATTTACTAAATGTACCCTCACTAAAATTATTATTCATATACTCATTATTTGGTACTTTTCCAAAAGACCCTAGGAAAATTTTTCTCAGTTTTTCAAATTTTTTTCTGAAATCAATCGTCGATTTCATCAATTTGTAATATCATCTGTAAAATAACATCGCAAGCTTGTTAGAACTTCAAATCTCCATCAAACCATTTAACCTTTTCTCTTCAACTGAAAATGATGTATTATCTCATCTGCAAGCCATTATGTATAGCAGTATAATATCTTAAATGCTTGAAGCCTTACCCCTTCTAATTCTATAGCTTCCTACTTTCAGATTTCTGCATGACAAAGTTAAACCGCATGTAGTTCACCGCAATATCTGCGCGAGCAACGTGCTCCTCGATGAAGAATTTGGAGCTCACCTCTTAGGTGTCGGCGTCTCCAGATGCATACCATGGGAAGCCATGCATGGAAGGACGGTCATGGCCGGCACTCATGGATATCTCGCTCCTGAATTTGTCTACAAGAACGAACTCACCACCAAAAGCGATGTGTACAGCTTTGGAGTATTGTTGCTAGAAATCATAAGCGGTCATCGTCCCGCTCAGGCTGTCGAATCGTTAGGCTGGCAGACTATTTTCGAGTGGGCTACCCCTCTTGTCCAGTCTCACAGATATCTGGACCTATTAGATCCAGTAATTCTAGACATTCCAGAAGTTGGTGTGATTCAGAAGGTTGTTGATCTTGTTTATTCTTGCACTCAGCATGTTCCTTCAGTTCGGCCGAGGATGTCACATGTTGTTCATCAGTTGCAGCAGTTAGGGTTGAGAGCTGCGGCGGAACAGTCGGCCGGTGGCGGTATGAGCTCGAAAGGGACATCCCCAATGTCAGGATTTGAGATTGGAACTTCTTTGGTTTGAGTAGCAGGCTTGGTTGGATTGATGAAGCTTTAAGCAGGCTGGAGGGTTATTTTATTAGGTTTGCTGTGGAAAAGATTGTTATTTGAGCTACTTGAGCCTGCTTGTTATTTAATTTTTTAGAGTAACGGCTACTTATTTGTTGTCTAAAATGTTCTGTCCTTGCATTTGTTCTCGGCTGCTGATTGCACCGTTTGTTCATTTAGTATTTTTTTTTTAAATTATTATTATTTAATGCAATTATTTATTTTTTTATTTTAATGAATTAATTCATTATGTTATTTTTATTATTTTATTGCTAGAAAGTTTATTTATAATATATACTTTATCTTATTTAATTGGTGCAATTTATTTGAATACTAACTTTTATTCATCCTTTATAAAAATAGTTTTTTTTTTAATAATTTAATATAAGAAGTTGAGTACTTTTCCAAAATTTTATTTTATTTATTAGTTTATTAANAATAATTTAATATAAGAAGTTGAGTACTTTTCCAAAATTTTATTTTATTTATTAGTTTATTAAAGCATTCTTTCAGATAAAATAAAAAATCAAGTTAATAAATTAAGTTTGATTATTAAAAAAAATCAAGGAATTCATGTATGGACATGTGAAAGCCCAGGTTGAGCTCGAGCTGAACATGAACATTATATATAATCTGACAGAGTCAAGTCCAATCTATGATATATTTGGCTCGATTCAGCTTGTGTAGTGTAAGTAAGAAAATATATTTTTAAAAAAGTGGTGAAATTGGTTAGAAATATTGCATGATTTATTATAATTTGAAATTTAACAGGGATATTAAGCTTTATAAACTCCCTTGCAAATCAAAAGTGAAATGAATCTTTGCTCAAGTATATATTAAATTCTCACTTTGTGNAATCTGACAGAGTCAAGTCCAATCTATGATATATTTGGCTCGATTCAGCTTGTGTAGTGTAAGTAAGAAAATATATTTTTAAAAAAGTGGTGAAATTGGTTAGAAATATTGCATGATTTATTATAATTTGAAATTTAACAGGGATATTAAGCTTTTATAAACTCCCTTGCAAATCAAAAGTGAAATGAATCTTTGCTCAAGTATATATTAAATTCTCACTTTGTGCCTACCTTTTTTTTTAAATATGCCAAAGGATTCCTATTCCAAGCAAATTTAATTTGAGAATTTGTTTGTATATATTATGATTTTGTTCATAATTAGTATTAATAAACCACTATTGTAGCCATCCCGTTAGTTTTTATTATTAACTAAGAGAAATTTACATAAATACTTTGGTGTTATAAATCTATATATGAAAATACATTTTTCACGTTTAAAATAATGATATTTCTGATGTAATATTAAAAATTTACATGGTAAAATCTACCGTTGATGANAAAGAGAAATTTACATAAATACTTTGGTGTTATAAATCTATATATGAAAATACATTTTCACGTTTAAAATAATGATATTTCTGATGTAATATTAAAAATTTACATGGTAAAATCTACCGTTGATGATGAATATGATTGAATATTTGCAACTCCATTTGGATAAATTTAAATCCACTTTAAGACCATGATATTCCTCTATAATTTCATTCACTTAACATGCAACAAACAAGAAGTTAATACAAGGAGACCACTTGACTTTAAAACTCAAAACTTTTCAAGGCTTTTCTAAAAGAATAATGCCCATTCTTCAGTGGCTACAACAACAGTTCAATCTATATTCTTATATACATTTTCTTATGTTCGAAACCATAGAAGGTTAATTCTTATCACACTAACTTTTGTAACTTTGACACACATTGATTTTCAATTCAACAAGTAGTTTGCTTGAGTGAACTATTTCAACCAATTGATTGATATCGAAATGATTATTTTAGATAATATTTCTTTCTTTGTTTTTTTCTTTTTCATAAATTCTAAGGGAATAAGTCATTTCTTAATTCAAGAACCCTCTGCAAGATCTCTGCAACGGGTTATAATTGATCAAGTAGAGCATCTTGAAAGGTGTGAAGTGTTGACTTTGTGAACACGCAGTATATGTGTGCTTAATTTTGATGATAACAAATACATGTGTGAAATTTTCAGAGTTTGCACGTAGTTTAACACAAGTGACTAGTTCATTTGAAGTTTTAAGAAAAAGATAGCACACGCTTAATAGTGATTGAAGTTCTTAAATCAAAGAACATTTGAAGATCAAGACGTTCAAGTACCGATTTTAAGAATCAAGTATCAACCAAATGAATAAGTTGCTCACTTTTGTAAAGTTTAAAGTTATTATTCATTCATGAAAATTTTTTAATTTAGCAAATGTTACAGTAACAATCTTTGGTTTTTATCCGATAAAACACTCAATTCTTATGTATTTACATGTTAGACACTAAAAATTTGTTTTTTTTATATTTATAGCACCCAAATCTTTCTTATCACATAAAAAAATACCACCATTTTAACTTTTAATAGGTGAAATACACCATTTCATGCAAAAAAAAAGGTAGTATATGTATGTAAAAGTTGAGGCTTGGATGTTAAATGTGTAAATGCATCGAAATTAAGTGGTATGTATGAATTGAAACTATTTGCTCAAAAAAATCTTCTCATTTCATTGATGACGGGCTTACATAGAGCTTTACAAGTTATAACATTTACAAATAAATCTCTAGACTTCATCTATTTACAAATAGAAACACACATTAGATGCAAATCTCAACACTCCCCCCTCAAGATGGGCAAAAGATATTCACTAAGCCCATCTTGTCACATAACCTAGACAAATTTAATGGGCTCAGTCGTTTGGTGAGGTTGTCAGCCACTTGCTCTCTAGTGACTACATGACTTAGCTCCAGAAGTCTGTTATTCAGTTTTTCTAGATGAAGAACCTATTAATCTCCACATGTTTGGTTCTATCATGTTGCACCGGGGTGTTGGTGATGGTGATTGCTGACTTGTTGTCACACCACAACTTTATTTGTGCTCCCTGGTCCACCTTAAGCCATACCAACAAGGCTCTGAGCCACATCTTCTCAATAACTTTTAAGACCATGGCCCTATACTTTGCTTCTATGGTTGATCTTATTACAAATGACCATTTCTGCTCTTTCACAAGACCAAGTTGCCACCTACAAACATGTAGTATCCTAATGTGGATCGTATGTCATCAGCACAGCTTGCCCAATTAGAATCACAAAAGCCCTCAATATCTACATGCTCATGCTTCCTGAATATCAACAATTTCCCTGGTGCAATCTTCAGATACCTCAGAACCTAATACACTGCATCCATATAAGTCTTCCTTGGATCATGCATGTAGTAGCTCACCACACTTACTATAAAAGAAATATTGGGTCGAGTGTGGCATAGATAGATCAGGCAGTCCACTAGCCTCTCATACCTCTTGTGATCAACCGACTCACCTACCTTTGTACTAAGTTTGACCTTCTGTTCAATTGGAGAGACTACAGTTTTGCACCCCCGCATACATGTCTCAATGAGAACATGTCTCAATGAGAAGATCTAGTACATAATTTCTCTAGGATAGGACCATCTCCTCAAGTCAATGGCCCACTTTAATCCAAAGATGGTACTAAACTGCCTCAGATCCTTTGCCTTAAATTGCTTCCCCGATCTTCTCTTCAATTGAGTAATCCCTACCTCATCATCACCAGTGATAGTTATGTCATCCGCATACACAACAAGTATGGTAGTGTGACCTTTATGTTATTGAAAGAACATAGTGTGATCTGCATTGATCTGCTGATATCCCATGACAACCATCGTCATTATAAACTTTCCAAACCAGTCTCGAGGAGACTGCTTCAAGTCATACAATGACTTCCTGAATCTACACACCTTGCCCACTGTTTGGGATATACTGAATTCTGGTGATATCTCCATATATCCTCATCTAGTAGCTCCCCATGAAGACAAAAATTCTTCAAATCTAGTTGGTGGAGTCTCTATTCACCATTCACTGTTAGCGAAGCCAGTGCCCTCACCGTATTCCATCTTTGCTACTGGTGTAAGGTTTCATCCTAGTCAATACTATACGTTTGACTGTACCCTTTTTCCATTAGTCGTGCATGATTTGTACCTCTCCACCTTCCCTTTTGGAATTTGTTTTATCTTAAAGATCCACATGCATCTAATTGTCTTCTTCTCTGCTGATAGTGGTATAATATCTCATGTTCGAATTTTATCAAGAGCTTCAATCCCACCGCTTTCCAATTGGGATCCTCTTTAGCAACCTACCAACAATTGAGTATAGAGACAATTTCCAATGATGCACTGAATGTTCCATGAAAAAGCGAGATGTGAGAATAAGAAATAAAGTTCGGAGTTTAAAGTTCCCACCCAAAAAGATCAGGAGGATGTCTCTCATTACTGCGGGAGGTCCTCCTTAACGTTAGGAGGTTAGAAGTGGATGAAGGAGGAATAATATCACCTGGGAGTTTTGAATCAAATATGGACGGTGTAGTGTTTTGAGAGTTGGGAAAGATGAAGACAATAAACTTGTTGGCACTACACTCTGTTCCCTCAATTTTCTTCTTCCTCCGTGTATACATCTTAACTCACCTTCAGCCTGAACCGCACCACCTTTGGGGTCACTCTCCTCGATTTTTGTCTTCTCAGTTGATTCATCCCACATCACAAGACATGACATTGCTCCCACTTGCACCACTCCGTTACAACTACTACTCACTCTCTCTTGCCTCATATCTCTAGTGGCTATTGAATAAAAAAAAGAGTGAATTCACCTCCAAAATGTAGTATGGTTTAAATTCTCTAAATGACATAGTCATACTCACAGAGAGTCTCTTCTCAATAAGGCTCCAATAGATATAACCCTTATGAGTAGCAGAATATCCCACATGCACACATTTTACAGCTCTTGGATCCAACTTCTCTACAAATAGCTTGTTGTCTTTCACAAAGCATACACATCCAAATACCATCTATGGAAGGATCCCACTATCGTCTCATTTCAACATCTGACAAGGAAACTTCCACTTTAGTACTCTTAAGGGCATCCTGTTAAGCAATTGAGTGGCTGTCAAAACTGCTTGCCCCTATAAGTGTTGTGGGGAATTCATTTCCAACAGCATGCTCCAGGCTAACTCTAGAGCATGTCGATTCTTCCTCTCGCGACTCCATTCTGTGTTGGTGTGTATGTATATGTTGTTAGGTGCTGTATCTCTTGAGCTGACAGGTAGTCCCAAATGCTTTGTTGATATATTGTCTCATTATCAGATACAGGCAACACGATAAAAAAAATAATAAACATAATAAAATAATGATAACCATTCATAAAACAAGTAGGACAAAGTCCCCACATCATAATATATCAAATCAAACACACTAGAGCTCCTATTTCCAAAACTGACGTAAGTGTTCTTAGTGAGCTTGTCAAAGTCACCAGCATCACACACCCTTTCTCAGTCTTTTTATATATAGGTGGATACCACCGACTCAGTAAACTAAGACTAGAATATCCCATACATATGTGGTATAGTTGTAACACATCATTGACGTTCTAGTACTTTCCACTCTCAGTCCAAGTACCAGAGTCTGTTATGTCACGTTCCAGTACCAAGTGTTTGACCCGTCCCTTTCTCTTAAAAGATTACTAGAGGAATATAAAAAAAATAATGCATTTTAATCGAAGAATAATGACATTAATGGATAAGAGGTTTACTAAAAAAGGAGCATGCAAAATGTTGGACAAAGTTATATGATTGATACATCTCACTGTATCCTTACTAACTACTGGCTGCGTTGTACCATCATTAATCCGTATACTCTTTAGTACTACTGGATGAGTATATAAAAAGAACTCTCAAATAGTAAATGTTATGTTACTAGAACACCAGATCTATGATCTATTTTGATGGTCATGTGATGGAAATAAAGGCAAGAACAAGTGTATCACCGGTACCTTTGTTGAAGTGAGCATAAGTGGCAATTTTACCCCTTGATGTTGATGGATTTGAAACATCCTCAACTCCATCTCCTGCTACTTTCTGCTTCTTCTTCAACAACTCCAACAACTACAAATCCTTCTCATAAAGATTACCCTCTCTCTCTCTCTCATCCCCGACTGCCATCAAATTTGCCTGATAACCACCTCTTTGGCCTCCATGCCTACGACCACGACCTCTAGAATGTACACATCCACCTATTTCTCTCTCTTTGGGTAGCTTT
>JXCR01024430.1:10704-30589 GCA_002079205.1 Phalaenopsis hybrid cultivar
CTCCCATAATTTTAAAGTATGACAAATCAACTTAATTCCTCTATAATTTGCACTCTTGTGCATCCCCTTTATTTTTAAAAATGGGGACCAAAATACTCTCCTCCACTCCTCGGGCATCTTTTTAGTTTTTAAAATAATATTAAAGAGTTTAGTAAGCCAAGAAACTCCTAAATCTCCTAAATATTTTCACACATCAATTGGGATATCATCAGATCCTACAGATTTTCCACCTTTGGTTTTCTTTAAAGCTACATCAACTTTTTTTTTACTAATGCGACGTTAAAAATGAATCATTTTATTATTATTAACAATATTAAGATCACTATGGTCAATCGTATTTTCAGAAACTTCATTAAAAAGTTCATCAAAATAACTCGCCAACAAATGTTGAATATTTTTTTTTAAGGAAAGCACTTTTTTATTTTCATCTTTAATACACTTTACTTGAGTTAAATTTTTACTTTTTTTCTCTTTGTTAGGCTAGTTTATACATATATTTTTCACCCTTCTTGGTGTATAATCTATTATAAAGGTCATTATAAGCAAACTTTTAAGCGTGCGGACCGTTTGATATTTTTTTCAGTTCTCCAAGCTTTTACATTTAAACCAATTTTTATAATATAGTTTCTTATATTTAATCTTTTCTTGCACATTATTATTCCACCGCCAACTATTATTATTTATAGAAACTTTTACTTTTGATTCTCCAAGTATATCTTTTGTCACTTGTTTAATAGTGTTTGTTACTTTATCCCACATAGCATTTGTTTCTTCATAAACATCCCAGATTTTGAAATCTTGAATTTTACTCATAAAAATAATATTATTTATGTCTTTTAGGTACCCCCATCTAATTTTATGATGCAAAATCCTAGTATTCTTTATTTTACAACTCTTCATATTAAAATTTAGGACTAAAAATCAAAGTTGGGTACTTAAATCCTCACTTGGGATGACCTTACAATCTTTACAATCTCAACAACCACTTCTTCTCATAAGAAAATAATTAAGTTGTCATTTATTATATCAATTCTTCTAAGTAATAAGATGATCATCTCTTTTCTTGGATAAAATATTAGTAATAAAAAAGTCATACGCTAGAACAAAATCTAATATGGTTCTACCTTCTTTATTAATCACTCCAAAACCGTAGTCATCATGAATATTTCTGAAATCTTCTACCACTCTACCGACATGTCCATCTAAATCTCCTCTAATAAAAATACTTTCTTCAAAAGGTATTATTTGTATTAGGTCTTCTAATTCATTTCATAATTTATCTTTAAAGCCTATATCTAGCATAAACACTTATAATATTAAAAATCTTAATATCAACAATAATCTTAAGGGCTATAATTCTCTCTCCAACACTATTAATTTTTACAACATTATCTTTAAACTCATATCTATAATTACACCTACACCGTTGCTAGTGTGACTCTTACCAGAATATCAAAATTTAAAACCTAAGTTATTAATCTCCTTAGTCTTTTCTTCAACTCATTTAGTTTTTTTATTACATAAGATATTTATCTTTCTATGAATCATAATATCAACTAATTCAATTAATTTACCATTGAGAGTACATATATTTTTATCCTAATATTAGTTTCATAGACTAATTTCTTTACCCGCATCTGTCTGTAATGTGGGACCTTTATTTATTTGACACTACACCCGGGTACCGATGTAGCGCCCCTAGCACACTTCACTGTATTGAAGTCATATAGCACATCGCTTCCAGGGACACCCTAGCACTTACATAATGATCAAAATGATTGATGTAATGATTTTTTTTCGACAAGTTTTACACTGCGCAACCCTCCACTTTTCATATCCGGACTTGGGACCGGCAATAACCGTGTTACTAAAAAATGATAATAATAGAAAATATCAAAGGAAAAAATCTACCTGCAGAATGTTTGGCCCTTCTCTGCTGAACTGGGAACAAACCATAGTTTACGTAAAACAGGAGACTCAAACTGTACAAAGAATCCATCAGCATTCCCATGCTTCCATTTTCTTGAACCCTGACCTTTCCATACCTGCAAGGGAACAAAATATCCTCATGAATTAAATCTTACATAACAGTTTCAAGGTAAAGATGTTGAGCGTTTTAAGAGAGATAAAATTAGATCAATGAATATATAGGGAAAAACCAGAAACCTAAGAAAATTATATGCTTACTTACATATGCACCTGAAGGATTCTTAAATCGCAAAAACATTAGAAGTAAATTGGCAAAATATTCCTCTGACTATTTACATGGGATCATTTAAGTCCCAAGTTTATACAAATACTACATTACACAAGTTGTTTTAATGGGGGCAAAAATAATCCTCATTGAGGACTATTTCAACCCATATTAAGAAAATCTGGAGGATAAATTAACACTTTTATCAATTCTCAAACTAAAATGAACCCCCTCCAAAAAGTCAGGAGAAATTTTGACACTTTTCTCAAACAATTACTATGAGAATGAAAATTATTATTAAGAACNGGGAAAAACCAGAAACCTAAGAAAATTATATGCTTACTTACATATGCACCTGAAGGATTCTTAAATCGCAAAAACATTAGAAGTAAATTGGCAAAATATTCCTCTGACTATTTACATGGGATCATTTAAGTCCCAAGTTTATACAAATACTACATTACACAAGTTGTTTTAATGGGGGCGAAAATAATCCTCATTGAGGACTATTTCAACCCATATTAAGAAAATCTGGAAAATAAATTGACACTTTTATAAATTCACAAACTAAAATGAACCCCCACCAAAAAGTCAGGAGAAATTTTGACACTTTTCTCAAACAATTACTATGAGAATGAAAATTATTATTAAGAACAAACCTGTGGATATGCTATGATGCTCTTGGGCGCTACCAAGCAAGCAGCCTTCGAAAATGACTCCTCAGCATACTGCCTCAAAAAAGAAAAGCAGTCGCTATGTGTGTGAGGTGACTCGAATGCCTGTAAAAATATATATAGATAGAGAAAATATATGACGATGTCGTCTCCCAAACAAGGCATTGAGATAGAAAAAAAATATTTACATACCTAACACAATTCTTATGTATTTATGTATCTCACGCCTGAACTTCATATTTATGTTCATAGCGCTTTGATTCTTTAAGCCTATCAATGAAAAGATGTATTTCAGTTTTAAAATTTCATAATAGTGCTATGTGTTATGTGATATTAAATATTTTATTATGTCTGCAAATATAAAAGTTTAGGCGTGAGACACGTCAATGCATAAGAATTGTGTGCTACATATGTAAATGCCCCTTCTTTTAATGATCACAGTTGAAAGAAGCAATAGCAAACTCTATATAAAGAAGAAGAAAAAATGCATCAATGGGTAGCTCAAATACCTTATCAATATTGACCATAGGGGCATATTTATCAACCGGCGTCTTTTCTTTCTCAAGAAGAAAATATACTTTCGGATCTACCTTACCTGTCTCATGCCAAACTTTTATGGCAGATTCCAATAAATTGACAAAAAAAGAAAATGCCTCATCATTTCCTGTGTCGCCAAACTTCGCATCCTATAAAATGCACAAAATCAGCTTTAACTTGAATTTCTAATTTATACTACTCTATAAATATACCTAATTGCATTCAACCATTATGAAAAATAGTCGTGTAAACAATGAGAACAATTTTTCAGTATATCCTTAGATGTATCCTACTATTTGATAATGCCATCTATATTGTATAAGTCCAGAGTATTTAATAATTCAAAATTAATTAATGATCACTTTGAGTGTGATAGAAACAATAATGCTAAAATAGATGTATGAAAAAACTTAAAAAGAATGAATTAAAAGATAATTCTATTAGAGGCCACATTATCGTAGACAAAGTAACAAAAAATAAGTCTAGGTGATTTGTTCATGCATATAGAAGGATAGAAGGCATAACATTAAAATGAATTGATAAAAATTATGTTAAAAAATTAAGGATGAAGAAAAGGCAGATCTATCATAACTTATAGTAGTGTCAAATCGGATTCAAAGATTAGATTCGGGCCTAACTCAAAATTAACTCGACCCAAAACTGCTTGCGACCCAAACTTAGCCTGACTATTAAACGGGTAGAAAACCCAGCTTGAATAAGACCCGCCTTCAACCCAAACTCATATAACAAGTTTAACATAAGGCATAACAGCTATTCTAGACAAAACCAGGTCAAATTCGGGTCAATCTTGAATTAATCTCGAGTTGTTGGGTCAATTTTGGGTTGGTAAGTCAACCTGAATCCAACTCAAAATATTAAATTGGTTAGGATTCCTGACCTGAATCAACCCAAAAATTATTCGATTCAACCTGAACCCAAAGTTTTCGAGCCGAGTTCAACTTAAATTGGCGTGGCAGGTCAACTTTTGACTCCCCTAATAACTTAGATTAGATTATAAAGCACAAAATAGGTTTATAAACTTGTGCAACACTCAACACGGGCAAATGGAGCATTACAATTCATAAAACTGATCTTAAATAGTTAGGATAAATTAACAACGATGGCGATGATAGAGATAAAAAGAGGACTTTAGTCATATCAAACTTAGGAGTTCCAAACCGTACACATATAGAGAACTGGTTGAAGTTAAAAAAAAATGAAAAAAAAAAAAAACTTATATAAAACTTTCAAAAAGATTTGAAGCACTTTGAGCACTCTACATATCCCCAGCTCACCAGTTCAGATTTAAAGGGCTCAAAATACTTTCTCATGTCAACANGAGTCGAGTTCAACTTAAATTGGCGTGTCAGGTCAACTTTTGACTCCTCTAATAACTTATATTAGATTGTAAAGCACAAAATAGGTTTATAAACTTGTGCAACACTCAACACGGGCAAATGGAGCATTACAATTCATAAATCTGACCCCAAATAGTTAGGATAAATTAACAACAATAGTGATGATAGAGATAAAAAGAGGACTTTCACATACAAACTTAGGAGTTCCGAACCGTACACATATATAGAGAAATGGTTGAAGTTTAAAAAAAAATGAAAAAAAAAACTTATATAAGAATTTCAAAAAGATTTGAAGCAGTTTGAGCACTCTACATATCCCCAGCTCACCAGTTCAGATTTAAAGGGCTCAAAATACTTTCTCATGTCAACATTAGACCTGATGTTCTCTAGTTCTTGAGTCCTTTTCTTGTCCTTTGCTAATTGAGTGAGCTTCTTAATCTTTTTAGAAACTTCTAAGCTCTGTGTATTGTACAACAAAGCTTCTCGGAATGCAGCAACAGCCTATAGAAAACAAATAACGAAAATCAACTTTAAGGATATTCTATCAATTTAAAAAGCGAAAGCAAATTAAAAAAAAAATGGTTTTAAGTTAAAATAAATCTCCATAAGAGCCAGACCTTGCATTCATTTTGTAGATAAGGCCACTGGTACAAATTTCCTCTTTCAGGAGGGAAATTTACATACATAACACACAATTCTTATGTATTTACATTTCTCACACCAAAACTTTCATATTTACATATATTGCACTTCGGTGCTTTAAGCCTATGCATGAAAAAGATGTATTTTACTTGTAAGAAATCATAATAGTGTTATTTTTTATGTGATATTAAAGATTTATGTGCTATGTGTGTAAATATAGAAGTTTAGGTGTGAGATATGTAAATAAATAATAATCATGTGCAATGTATGTAAATGCCCCATTCCAGAAATGGGTGGGGGTAAACAAAAAGAAGCATTTCATTCAAAATTTTATGCTTGACAGATAAAAAAGTTTTAGATTAATAAAATTACAGTGCATGAAAAAAAGGACAATGAAACTAATCCAATTAACAAAGATTTGTGTGCCGATGAATTTTAATCACGAGCTAGCTATAATGATATTGCTCTCCATAAGCTTAAACAATCATTATAGTTCTCATTGTAGACTTACATCGTCATAGCGCTCCATAGCTTCGAGAACACACCCTTTTCTGAAATAACCCTAAAACCACACCAAATATAACAGTCAAATATGCAAAAATGCACTCATACAAGTAACATTTACATAAATGACACTTAATTCCAATGTATTTACATATCTAACACCTAAACTTTAATTTTTAAATATATGCCGCCTTACCTATGCATAAAAATGTGCATTTCACTTTTAAAATATANGTGTCGCCAAACTTCGCATCCTACAAAATGCACAAAATCAGGTTGAACTTGAATTTCTAATTTATACTACTCTATAAATATACCTAATTGCATCCAAACATTATGAAAAATAGTCGTGTAAACAATGAGAACAATTTTTCAGTATATCCTAAGATGTATTCTACTATTTGTAAAAGGGAAAACTTTAAAAGCAAAATAATGCCATCTATATTGTATAAGTCCAGAGTATTTAATAATTCAAAATTTATTAATGATCACTTTGAGTGTGATAGAAACAAGAATGCTAAGATAGATGTATGACAAAACTTAAAAAGGATGAATTAAAAGATAATTATATCAGAGGGACAGCCACATTATCGTAGACAAAGTAACAGGAAATAAGTCTAGGTGATTTGTTCATGCATATAGAAGGATAGAAGGCATAACATTAAAATGAGTTGATAAAAATTATGTTAAAAAATTAAGGATGACGAAAAGGCAGATCTATCATAACTTATAGTAGTGTCAAATCGGATTCAAAGATTAGATTCGGGCCTAACTCAAAATTAACTCGACCCAAAACTGTTTGCGACCCAAACTTAGCCTGGCTATTAAACGGGCAGAAAACCCTGCTTGAATAAGACCCGCCTTCAACCCAAACTCATATGACAAGTTTAACATAAGACATAACAGCTATTCTAGAAAAAACCAGGTCAAATTCGGGTCAATCTTGAATTAATCTCGAGTTGGTGGGTCAATTTCTGGTCAATTTTGGGTTGGTAAGTCAACCTGAATCCAACTCAAAATATTAAATTGGTTAGGATTCCTGACCTGAATCAACCCAAAAATTATTTGGTTCAACCTGAACCCAAAGTTTTCAAGTCGAGTTCAACTTAAATTGGCGTGTCAGGTCAACTTTTGACTCCCCTAATAACTTAGATTAGATTGTAAAGCACAAAATAGGTTTATAAACTTGTGCAACACTCAACACCGGCAAATGGAGCATTACAATTCATAAAGCTGACCCCAAATAGTTAGGATAAATTAACAACGATGGTGATGATAGAGATAAAAATAGGACTTTAATCATATACAAACTTAGGAGTTCCAAACCGTACACATATAGAGAAATGGTTGAAGTTTAAAAAAAAAAATGAAAAAAAAAACTTATATAAGACTTTTAAAAAGATTTGAAGCACTTTGAGCACTCTACAGATCCCCAGCTCACCAGTTCAGATTTAAAGGGCTCAAAATACTTTCTCATGTCAACATTAGACCTGATGTTCTCTAGTTCTTGAGTCCTTTTCTTGTCCTTTGCTAATTGAGTGAGCTTCTTAATCTTTTTAGAAACTTCTAAGCTCTGTGTATTGTACAACAAAGCTTCTCGGAATGCAGCAACAGCCTATAGAAAACAAATAACGAAAATCAACTTTAAGGATATTCTATCAATTTAAAAAGTGAAAGCAAATTAAAAAAAAAATGGTTTCAAGTTAAAATAAATCTCCATAAGAGCCAGGCCTTGCATTCATTTTGTAGATAAGGCCACTGGTACAAATTTCCTCTTTCAGAAGGGAAATTTACATACATAAAACACAATTCTTATGTATTTACATTTCTCGCGCCAAAACTTTCATATTTACATATATTGCACTTCGGTGCTTTAAGCCTATGCATGAAAAAGACGTATTTCACTTGCAAGAAATCATAATAGTGTTATTTTTGATGTGATATTAAAGATTTATGTGCTATGTGTGTAAATATAGAAGTTTAGGTGTGAGATATGTAAATAAATAATAATCATGTGCAATGTATGTAAATGCCCCATTCCAGAAATGGGTGGGGGTAAACAAAAAGAAGCATTTCATTCAAAATTTTATGCTTGACAGATAAACAAGTTTTAGATTAATAAAATTACAGTGCATGAAAAATAGGACAATGAAACTAATCCAGTTAACAAAGATTTGTGTACCGATGAATTTTAATCACGAGCTAGCTATGATGATATTGATCTCCATAAGCTTAAACAATCATTATAGTTCTCATTGTAGACTTACATCGTCATAGCGCTCCATAGCTTCGAGAACACACCCTTTTCTGAAATAACCCTAAAATCACACCAAACATATCAGTCAAATATGCAAGAATGCACTCATGCAAGTAACATTTACATAAATAACACTTAATTCCTATGTATTTACATATCTAACACCTAAACTTTAATTTTTAAATATATGATGCCTTACCTATGCATAAAAAAGTGCATTTCACTTTTAAAATTTAATAGTGGTGCTGTTTATGTGATGTGAAAAATTTGGGTGGTATAGATGTAAAAAAGTAAAGCTTAGGAGTTAGATATGTAAATACATAGGAATTGGTTGGTAAGCATGTAAAAGCCCCTAAAATAAATGGATCAGGACGAGAAAAAAAGGACTTGGTTTCCGAACCTTATCCCACTGAGGGTTGAGAGTAATTGCAGTATTTGCATCTGCAAGTGCTTTGTTGAGCTTCACCAATTGAAGGAATGCTGCAGCCCGATTGCTGCCAAAAATGACAGGGAAGATAACAATAATTAAAAATGGCAGATATATCCATTTATAACATACAAATCTCCAAAAGAAAGTAATCTTTTCTCACTTAAAAAGCTGTTTAACCGGGTGAAATTTTGGTAAAAGCAAAGTTTTTAAACGCAAAGCAGCTTTTTAGCGTTTTTTTATGAAGTTAATGAAGTAAAGGTACCATGCTTCGAAGGGCATTTTCTTAGGAAACATACACTAAGAGCCTGATACGAACCAACGTAGAAATCCAAGCTGATTTTCATAGAAATTAAGGTAAACATAAATTCTTAATGTAATAATCCAAACAACTCACAAAAATACAAAAGATAAGCACCTACAGTTCGAGAGGTAGGCGATCTCTCCCACTTCCTACAAATCAAGAGGTAGGAAATCTCACTCAAACCCTATACCTAAGACTCACAATCCAATCTCATTGTGTATCCCTAACCCAAGACATAACAAGCCTGTTTGTACCCAATAATAATAATAATAATAATAATAATAATAATAATAATAATAATAATAATAAAAGACTAAACTTCCCTTAGGCTTACAAAAAACAAATTTGCCCTTAAGCTAGGAGCCCTCGTAACAATACTCCCTCCCCAAAATACACTTTATCCTCAAGGGGGGGAAAAATGAGACTACTACTTGATCAAGTTGGGTGGCTTCCACCTAATGTCATAATAAGACAATCCTTTCCATTTAATCAGAAATTCATAGTGACCAAGAAAAATTCAAAATGTAAACATGTGCACATTCTTCAGCCGCATCTGAATAGGGATGGTGGTTTAATTTTCAGTCAATCTTAGAGAATATAGCAGCCCCAAATAGCTTCATCACATAGCTTATCGATCAACATAATCTCTGTGAACTTAGTATCAGGTGTCTCTTCCATCTCTGTCAACTTTGATCCTGGTTGCTTTTGTTTGTTAAAGCCGTCAGAATGTCATATTATTTCTTCTAAGTGTTGCCGCTCGAGTTCGCTCATAATTTTTTCACTTGATACCACAGCTCCCGATCCACTTAAAGTGGTGATGTTGCCCTGATGTCGCGTGAATCCTTTCGGCTACTGCTGTTAGAGTCTGTTCCCGCATCGTTTGACCCCGCAGTGGATGGAGCCGGTTTTGTGTCAAACTCTATTATCTTCTTCATCGTTTCTTTCATACCTTTTGCATAATCTCTTCCTCACGTTTTGGCCCTCCGGCTTTCATCATAAATCTCTGATCCACCAACAATTGAAACCATAAGAGGGGGTTCGAGATGGTGGATATCCTTGTGTTCCTCACGATCGATTTATTTTCCTTTTGACTTAGCCAATGAATCTCCGGTCAACCCTTGAGTAGAATTTGCAAATTAAACCGTCGACGGGGCCTTGGATTGCATCTCAATAAACTTCTTTATCATTTCTCGAATTTCTTCATGTTCTTGAATCGATCCTCCACTCGGTTCCTTATGGAAGTAAATCTATCCTCTATAGCAGCGAACCTTTCTTCCATCTGAGATCTGAATTGACCAATCTTTTTCCTCTATTTTCTTCTCTACATTATCTATTTTCTTAGTTGTCATTATTCCTAGATTTTTTTTGTCACCAAAAGACGAAAACACCTGCACATAGTTACAAGAATTGGGACTGTCATACGAGGCACGCCACAGTCCTACTGTTCAGCTTGTAGCAAGATCAAGCTACAACTGAAATGTAAGTCACGCCTCGTCGATTTCCCAGTAGGCTAAACTCCAGCAAATTGAGCCGCAATTAAGGCTAGCAGGTCTCTATTTGTCCTGATCCCCAACGCTCCCTGTTCACGCAATCTTAGAGCACAGTACACTGTGATCCTGTCCAAGCTTCTTAGCTGCCTCTTTTGAAAGTTGGGAGCTTTGGCCTCCGTTCCCCTAATATCTCGCGGCTTCTCAGCGACTCTAATTGTGAATATATTGTGATATATCGCCACGCTTCCGCTGTGGTCCCGTTGTCGCGATCAATGTGAGCTACGATCACTTTGAGTCGTCTCTTTGATAGCAAGCCATGCCCCTTTGCGATCCCTTCGTCTCCTTCCTAACAAGCTCTAAGCACAACTGTTCACAATATTCTATGACGAAGGATTTTTGGATCTTAGTAAGTTGCGGTCCTTCGCATTGAAGCGTTCCCATTGCTTTGTGGCCCAGTGACGACCTCTTTGCTAGTGATTGTATCGCAGGGTTCAGTCACGAAGGCATTCAGTCAACACTTCTATGCTATTTCTCACGTCGACGATTGTTTCAAACGTCTGCAGCAATTCAGTGGCGACCTACCAAAAACCGTGCTCTAATACCAATTTGATACAATTCGATGCAGAAACCAACACAAATTTTCATAGAAATTAGGGAAAACAAAAATTCTTATTGCAATAATCCAAACAACTCACACAAATACAAAAGATAAGCATCTACAGTTCGAGAGGTAGGCGATCTCTCTCACTTCTTACAATTCGAGAGGTTGGAAATCTCTCCCAAAATCTAGACCTAAGACTCACAATCCAATCTCATGACCTAACTCTAGATATAACAAGCCTATTTATACCCAATAATAATAATAATAAACTAAATTGTCCTTAGGCTTACAAAAGACAAATTTGCCCTTAGACTAGAAGCCCACGTAACAGAGACCTCATTTGAATACCTTATGTAAATACAAATGATGTTGAAACATTTTAAGTTTGGGGCATTTACTTACATAGCACACAATTCTAATGTATTTACATGTTGTACACCTAACATATAGGACTCAAATATTTAATATCACATAAAAAACAACACTATTATCAGTTTTTAAAAACTAAAATTCACATTTCATGCATAGGTTTAAAGCACCAAAAGTCATATGTACGTAAATATGAATGTTTAGAATCCTCTGTATCATTAGTATTCAAAGCATATTTGTTTTACTTTTAATGTGTCAAAACACAATCAGTATATTATAACCATAAGCTGTGCTTGGACTCCATACCTGAATTCTTCTACGATTTCAAAAGCTTTAATTTTTCAGCAAATATTATCCTTCAATTGAACAAATTCCAAAGAAAAAAGAAATCCAACTTCAAACATAGACAATTNAATATCCATTTATAACATACAAATCTCCAAAAGAAAGTAATCTTTTCTCACTTAAGAAGCTGTTCAAAGTTTTTAAATGCAAAGCAGCTTTTTAGCGTTTTTTTATGAAGTTAATGAAGTAAAGGTACCATGCTTCAAAGGGCATTTTCTTAGGAAACATACACTAAGAGGCTGATAAGAACCGACGTAGAAATCCAAGCAGATTTTCATAGAAATTACGGCAAACGGAAATTCTTATTGTAATAATCCAAACAACTCACACAAATACAAAAGATAAGCACCTACAGTTCGAGAGGTAGGCGATCTCTCCCACTTCCTACAATTCAAGAGATAGGAAATCTCACCCAAACCCGATACCTAAGACTCACAATCCAATCTCATTGCGTCTCCCTAACCCCAGACATAACAAGTCTGTTTATACCCAATAATAATAATAATAATAATAAAAAAAAAGACTAAACTTCCCTTAGGCCTACAAAAGACAAATTTTCCCTTAAGCGAGGAGCTCTCGTAACAATACTCCCTCCCCAAAATACACTTTATCCTCAAGGGGGGGGAAAAATGAGACTGCTAATTGATCAAGTTGGGTGGCTTCCACCTAATGTCATAATAAGGCAATCCTTTCCATTTAATCAGAAATTCATAGTGACCAAGAAAATTTCAAAATGTAGACTTGTGCACGTCCTTTAGCCGCATCTAAATCGAAATGGTGGTTTAATTTTTGGTCAATCTTAGAGAATATAGCAGCCCCAAATAGCTTCATCACGTAGCTTATCGATCAACATAATCTCTATGAACTTAGTATCAGGTGTCTCTTCCATCTCTGTCAGCTTTGATCCTGGTTGCTTCTGTTTGTTAAAGCCGTCAGAATGTCGTATTATTTCTTCTAAGTGCTGTCGCTCGAGTTCGCTCATAATTTTTTCACTTGATACCACAGCTCCCGATCCGCTTAAAGTAGTGTTGTTGCCCTGATGTCGCGTGAATCCTTCTGGCTGCTGTTGTTGGAGTCTTTTCCCGCATTGCTTGACCCCGCAGTGGATGGAGCCGGTTTTGTGTCAAACTCTATTATCTTCATCATCATTTCTTTCATACATTTTGCATAATCTCTTCCCCACGTTCTGACCCACCCGCTTTCATCATAAATCTCTGATCCACCACCAATCGAAACCCTAAGAGGGGGTTCGTGATGGTGGATATCCTCGTTTTCCTCACGATCGATCTATTTTCCTTTTGACTTAGCCAATGAATCTCCAGTCAACCCTTGAGTAGAATTTGCAAATTAAACCGTCGACGGGATCATGGATTGCATCTCAATAAACTTCTTTATCATCTCTCAAATTTCTTCATGTTCTTGAATCGATCCTCCACTTGGTTCCCTGTGGAAGAAAATCTATCCTCTATAGTAGCGAACCTTTCTTCCATCCGAGATCTGAATTGACCAATCTTTTTCCACTATTTTCTTCTCTAAATTATCTATTTTCTTCGTTGTCATTATTCCTAGATTTTTTTGCACTGAAAGACGAAAACACCTGCACATAGTTACAAGAATTGGGACTGTACCATACGAGGCACGCCACAGTTCTACTGGTCAGCTTGTAGCAAGATCAAGCTACAACTGAAATGTAAGTCACGACCTCGTCAGTTCCCCGGCAAGCTAAACTCCAGCAAATCGAGCCGCAATTAAGGCTAGCAGGTCTCTGTTTGTCGTGATCCCCAACGCTCCCCGTTCACGCAATCTTAGAGCACAGTACACTGTGATCCTGTCCATGCTTCTTAGCTGCCTCTTTTGAAAGTTGGGAGCTTTGGCCTCCGTTCCCCGCAATATTGTGCGGCTTCTCAGCGACTCTAATTGTGAATATATTGTGATATATCGCCACGCTTCCGCTGTGGTCCCGTAATCGCGATCAATGTGAGTCGTGATCACTTTTGAGTCGTCTCTTTCATAGCAAGCCATGCCCCTTTGCGATCCCTTCGTCTCCTTCCTAACAAGCTCTAAGCACAATCGTATCACAATATTCTATGACAAAGGATTTTTGGATCTTAGTAAGTTGCGGTCCTTAGCATTGAAGCGTTCCCATTGCGTTGTGACCCAGTGGTGGCCTCTTTGCTAGCGATTGTATCGCAGGGTTCAGTCACGAAGGTATTCAGTCAACACTTCTATGCTATTTCTCACGTCGACGACTGTTTCAAACGTCTGCAACAATTCAGTGGCGACCTACCAAAAACCGTGCTCTGATACCAACTTGATACAATTCGACGCAGAAATCAACACAAATTTTCATAGAAATTAGGGCAAACAAAAATTCTTATTGCAATAATCCAAACAACTCACACAAATACAAAAGATAAGCATCTACAGTTCGAGAGGTAGGCGATCTCTCTCACTTCTTACAATTCGAGAGGTTGGAAATCTCTCCCAAAATCTAGACCTAAGACTCACAATCCAATCTCATGACCTAACTCTAGATATAACAAGCTTATTTATGCCCAATAATAATAATAATAATAATAAACTAATTTTTCCTTAGGCTTACAAAAGACAAATTTGCCCTTAGGCTAGAAGCCCTCGTAACGGAGACCTCATTTTGAATACCTTATGTAAATACAAATGATGTTGAAACATTTTAAGTTTGGGGCATTTACTTACATAGCACACAATTCTAATGTATTTACATGTTATATACCTAACATATAGGACTCAAATATTTAACATCACATAACAAACAACACTATTATCATTTTTTAAAAACTGAAATACACATTTCATGCATAGGTTTAAAGCACCAAAAGTCATATGTACGTAAATATGAATGTTTAGAATCCTCTGTATCATTAGTATTCAAAGCATATTTGTTTTACTTTTAATGTGTCAAAACACAATCAGTATATTATAACCATAAGCTGTGCTTGGACTCCATACCTGAATTCTTCTACGATTTCAAAAGTTTTAATTTTTCAGCAAATACTATCCTTCAATTGAACAAATTCCAAAGAAAAAAGAAATCCAACTTCAAACATAGAGAATTTGTTCCGAACTTCAAATTGTATTACAGGCTCAAAACAGTTGCAGAGCTATCACTGCAAAGAGCCTTTCACTTTCCAAACTTTATTCATCAATTAGCGGAGCTTTTTTTCCTCTAAACTTTTAAGAGTATGATTAAAAACTCAGTAAGAGAAAAAGAAGAAACCTAAATAAAGTTGGGTTTGAGGGATCAAGTTTGATGGCCTGCGTGTAGAGTGCGGCGGCCTTGAGGTAGTTCCCGGCCTTGAAGAACTCATTGCCCTGATCCTTGAGCGAAGCCCCAACTCCACCGCCGGAAGCAGCGGCGCGGCCCGTCATCTCCTCCATGATTTTGTTCTACGAAGTTTTCCCCGATAAAACCTCCCTTTGTCCGGTAAGGGTTCGGGTAAGGGTTCCGATCGGAGAACCGAAATGCGAAATCTGACTAGTCCCCCGTCAATTTACTTCAAGAGGCCGACAGAGACTGTTTTTCTCTATTTAGTCAATGCAGGATAATTTATCAGCGACATTCTCCTCCACCTAATCACGTGACGCCCTCATCACGGATCGGCTTCACCGAAGATCTCACTGGACCTTGGAGAATTCACACACCTGACACTCAGGAATATGTTTTGATAACACTTGTTACCTCCCAAAAGAGTCTTTAAAAGAGGTGGGTAGCCCATGACTTAAATATTATTTTTTTGCCCTACATCTAGACAATGTGGGACTATTTCTCTGTGATATTCTCCTCCACCCAATCACGTGACACCCTTGTCACTAATCGGCTCCACCGAGGGTCCCACTGGACCATGATGGGTCCACACACCTGGCAGATAGTAATCTGCTCTGATACCACTTGTCACCTCCCAAAAAAGTCCTTAAGAGATGTGGGTAGCCCATAACTTAAACACTGCTTTTTGGCCCTACACCTGGTCGATGTGGGACTTTTTGTCCGTGACATTCTTCTCCACCCAATCACGTGACGCCCTCGTCACGGATCGACTCCATCGAGGGTCGCACTGGACCATAGAGAGTCCACGCACCTAGTAGAAAATAATCTGCTTTGATACCACTTGCCACCTCCCAGAAGAGCCCTTGTGGGTGGTGGGCAGCCCGGGACTTAAATATTATTTTTCGGTCCTACACCTTGCCGATGTGAGGCTATTTGTCCGTAACACATAGATGATAAGCCTCATTTTGTTGATATATCATTGTGCTTATATTGTTAGCAATTAAAAAAATGTTTTAAAATAATAAATTCATAAATGTAAAAATTAATATTTTAACAAAGTTGGGGGTCACATACATAACTATAAGACATACAATTTGATAAATTTCAAAATTATAAATTTCTTTTAAAAAAAATTGAGGCATCGCTTGTACATATTACTTTTGAGTTGTACATATTACTTTTGAGCTCGACTAAATTAAAATATAATAACACTTTTGAGCTCGACTAAATTAAAATATAATAACACTTGAACCATGAATATATAATAGTATATTTATAATTATAGGTGTTATGATCAATTCTCAATAAAAATCTTAAAATTAATCCATAAGAATCTCAAAGCATGTGCATTTTCAACAAACAAAAATCAAATCACTTTGATGAACCTAACATCAAAGAGATACCACGTCTTAATAATGCAACCATGATTGTCATATATTTTTTTTCTTACAGAGTGTTGTTTGTTCATTTTTATCGTCGTTGTTGAATGAAGTGTTCGTAAGTAAAGTCTATCATTAGGTTTCCGTTTTAACCCGACTTCTTCTATTTCTTCAATTACAATATTTTCTTACACGTTTTGTATAGCTTTTAAGTGAGGTCATATCACGTAGTGAAGAGATAGTCAAAAACATACTTTCTTTATAGCTCAAAAAATAAGATTACAAAGTGTGTGTATTTTGAGAAAATAATATCCTCATAAAGTACAATGAGTACATGAAAAATAGGCTAAGCAAAATATCTCTTCAAACATCGCCCTTTGATAGGACTGATTGGAAGAAATCTTTTGCATCAATCAACCATGAAGGTAGCTCACTTTCGGAGGAAAGGCTATAGAACCATGAGGGTTGATGCGCGAGGCATAAAAAAGATGGGTGAAACCTCATGCAAAAGGCAAGTCAACTTCTAAGGAAGGATTGTCATACTCGAGGGTCGACGTGTGAGGTGTAAGAGATATTAGCGAAAACCCATGAGTGGCAAGTCATTCTTTCGAAAGAAGAGCCGCCAGACCCAAAGGCCGACGCATTTAGCATAACAGGGTATGGGCAACAACCCATAAGAAGTTAAGTCATTCTTTCGAAGGAGGGGCCGTCGGACCCTACTGTCAACGCATTTAGTGCAAAATAAATGATTTAATGCATGTTGTACCGTATGCTCACTAAGCTTCTTAGAGTCTTTCATGCTCTTCATTTTTTTTTATTGGCATACAAATTTTTTTATAAGCCTTGTCAGAATCTCTGTTTTTTTATCCTCAATCGAGCCACTATCAGAAATTATTTGGCGTGACATACCAAACTGATCTTATATGAGGAGCTCTCACGTAGGCGTCCTAGACTCATGACTATATACATCATGCAAAATATAAAACTCAAGCCTTCCCCCCAAAAATCCCTCAACTCATTCATTGGAGAAAATTTGTGTACATAAGACGTACGCAGCGCTGCGTAAGTCTGGGAGGTGACTCGGAGGGTATTGAAGAGTTATATTTGTATTATACTCTCTGTAAGCTATATGTATCTTCTAGTAAGTTTCACGTTTCTGTTCTTATATATTTGTAAGTTCCAAGTATATTACATGAATGTTACAGGGAGTATATTGCGGATATAACCCCCAATACCCTCTCAATAATCTCTAACATCTAAGGCTCTAACATATATTTGGGGCAGCTACAGCTTCTCAGCTTTTTGCTGCAGCTGTGCTGCCTGAGAAAGCTGCTAAGTGAATGTTGCAGCGGGGAAGGTAACTGCTTGTTTGCTGCAGCTGTCTGAAAACAGTTGTGAAATAATTGTTTCTGAAAAAATGATCATTTTGCTCGTTTAAAAGTTTAGAACTCACTTAACAGAAAACACCGAAAGTACTAAAAAACTAATAAAATTACAAATAAAATAAAAAAATTAATAATGTATACTTTTATGTAATTTTGTTTTAATTATAATAATATTCAAAATAAAAAAAAAGTATATAGTTTTATGTAAGTTGCTTGAACTTCATATTTTAAGATATAATATTTTATAAAAATAATATTTCGTTAAATTTAATTTATTTTTTAGTAAATTAAATGACTAATTATTTCTCTCATATTTCTATATCATATTGCAAAATATATACATAACAATTCATTAAATAACATTAACATTACATTCTAAGTAAAATAATTTAAATAAAAATACATCAACGGGCTCGGTTCACATATACGGCTGTCAAAAAAGCTCATTGTTCGCGAACAATTCATGTTCGGTTCGTCAAATAGTTTGTGTTCGATTCGTTCGATAAATAAACGAGACGAACGTGAACAATTTTTTTTTGTTCGGTTAGTTAAACGAACTAAACACGAACAGTGATGCGTNAAGGGAAATTTGCATACATAACATACAATTCTTATGTATTTACATTTCTCACGCCAAAACTTTCATATTTACATATAACCCTAAAACTTCCATATTTACGCATGAAAAAGATGTATTTCACTTGTAAGAAATCATAATAGTGTTATTTTTGATGTGATATTAAAGATTTATGTGCTATGTGTGTAAATATAGAAGTTTAGGTGTGAGATATGTAAATAAATAATAATCATGTGCAATGTATGTAAATGCCCCATTCCAGAAATGGGTGGGGGTAAACAAAAAGAAGCATTTCATTCAAAATTTTATGCTTGACAGATAAAAAAGTTTTAGATTAAGAAAATTACAGTGCATGAAAATTAGGACGATGAAACGAATCCAGTTAACAAAGATTTGTGTACCGATGAATTTTAATCACTAGCTAGCTATAATGATATTGATCTCCATAAGCTTAAACAATCATTATAGTTCTCATTGTAGACTTACATCGTCATAGCGCTCCATAGCTTCGAGAACACACCCTTTTCTGAAATAACCCTAAAATAGCACCAAATATATCAGTCAAATATGCAAGAATGCACTCATACAAGTAACATTTACATAAATAACACTTAATTCCTATGTATTTACATATCTAACTCCTAAACTTTAATTTTTAAATATATGCCGCCTTACCTATGCATAAAAATGTGCATTTCACTTTTAAAATTTAAAATAGTGGTGTTTTTTATGTGATATGAAAAATTTGGGTGGTATAGATGTAAAAAGTAAAGCTTAGGAGTTAGATATGTAAATACATAGGAATTGGGTGATAAGCATGTAAAATCCCCTAAAATAAATGGATCAGGAAGAGAAAAAAATAACTTGGTTTCCAAACCTTATCCCACTGAGGGTTGAGAGTAATTGCAGTATTTGCATCTGCAAGTGCTTTGTTGAGCTTCACCAATTGAAGGAATGCTGCAGCCCGATTGCTGCCAAAAATGACAGGGAAGATAACAATAATTAAAAATACAAATCTCTAAAAGAAAGTAATATTTTCTCACTTAAGAAGCTGTTTAACCGGGTGAAATTTTGGTAAAAGCAAAGTTTTTAAATGCAAAGCAGCTTTTTAGCGTTTTTTTATGAAGTTAATGAAGTAAAGGTACCATGCTTCGAAGGGCATTTTCTTAGAAAACATACACTAAGAGGCTGATACGAACCAACGTAGAAATCCAAGCAGATTTTCATAGAAATTAGGGCAAACAGAAATTGTAATAATCCAAACAACTCACACAAATACAAAAGATAAACACCTACAGTTCGAGAGGTAGGCGATCTCTCCCACTTCCTACAATTCAAGAGGTAGGAAATCTCACCCAAACCCTATACCTAAGACTCACAATCCAATCTCATTGTGTATCCCTAACCCCAGACATAACAAGCTTGTTTATACCCAATAATAACAATAATAATAATAATAAAAGACTAAACTTCCCTTAGGCTTACAAAAGAAAAATACTCCCTCCTCAAAATACACTTTATCCTCAGGGGGGGGGGGG
>JXCR01024430.1:30632-42900 GCA_002079205.1 Phalaenopsis hybrid cultivar
GGGGGGGGGGGGGAATGAGACTGCTACTTGATCAAGTTGGGTGGCATCCACCTAATGTCATAATAAGGCAATCCTTTCCATTTAATCAGAAATTCATAGTGACCAAGAAAAATTCAAAATGTAGACTTGTGCACATCCTTCAGCCGCATCTGAATCGGGATGGTGGTTTAATTTTCGGTCAATCTTAGAGAATATAGCAGCCCCAAATAGCTTCATCACGTAGCTTATCGATCAACATAATCTCTGTGAACTTAGTATCAGGTGTCTCTTCCATCTATGTCAACTTTGATCCTAGTTGCTTTTGTTTGTTAAAGCCGTCAGAATGTCGTATTATTTCTTCTAAGTGCTGCCGCTCGAGTTCGCTCATAATTTTTTCACTTGATACCACAGCTCCCGATCCGCTTAAAGTGGCGATGTTGTCCTGATGTCGCGTGAATCCTTCTGGCTGCTGTTGTTGGAGTCTGTTCCCGCATCGCTTGACCCCGCAGTGGATGGAGCCGGTTTTGTGTCAAACACTATTATCTTCTTCATCATTTCTTTCATACCTTTTGCATAATCTCTTCCTCACGTTTTGGCCCACCCACTTTCATCATAAATCTCTGATCCACCACCAATTGAAACCCTAAGAGGGGGTTCGTGATGGTGGATATCCTCGTGTTCCTCACGATCGATCTATTTTCCTTTTGACTTAGCCAATGAATCTTCGGTCAACCCTTGAGTAGAATTTGCAAATTAAACCGTCGACAGAGTTTTGGATTGCATCTCAATAAATTTCTTTATCATCTCTCGAATTTCTTCATGTTCTTGAATCGATCCTCCACTCGGTTCCCTATGGAAGAAAATCTATCATCTATAGCAGCGAACATTTCTTCCATCCGAGATCTGAATTGACCAATCTTTTTCCTCTATTTTCTTCTATAAATTATCTATTTTCTTAGTTGTCATTATTCCTATTTTTTTTTGTCACCAAAAGACGAAAACACCTGCACATAGTTACAAGAATTGGGACTGTACCATACGAGGCACGCCACAGTCCTACTGGTCAGCTTGTAGCAAGATCAAGCTACAACTGAAATGTAAGTCACGACCTCGTCAGTTCCATAGCAGGCTAAACTCCAGCAAATCGAGCCGCAATTAAGGCTAGCAGGTCTCTGTTTTTCGTGATCCCCAACGCTCCCCGTTCACGCAATCTTAGAGCACAGTACACTGTGATCATGTCCATACTTCTTAGCTGCCTCTTTTGAAAGTTGGGAGCTTTGGCCTCCGTTCCCTGCGATATCGCGCGGCTTCTCAACGACTATAATTGTGAATATATTGTGATATATCGCCACGCTTCCGTTGTGGTCCCGTAGTCGCGATCAATATGAGCCGTGATCAGTTTGAGTCGTCTCTTTCATGGCAAGTCATGCCCCTTTGCAATCCCTTTGTCTCCTTCCTAACAAGCTCTAAGCACAACTGTATCACAATATTCTATGACGAAGGATTTTTGGATCTTAGTAAGCTGTGGTTTCGCATTGAAGCGTTCCCATTGCGTTGTGACTCAGTGGTGGCCTCTTTGCTAGCGATTGTATTGCAGGGTTCAGTCACGAAGGTATTCAGTCAACACTTTATGCTATTTTTCACGTCAACGACTGTTTCGAACGTCTGCAGCAATTCAGTGGCGACCTACCAAAAAACCGTGCTCTGATACCAACTTGATACAATTCGACGCAAAAATCAACACAAATTTTCATAGAAATTAGGGCAAACAAAAATTCTTATTGCAATAATCCAAACAGCACACACAAATACAAAAGATAAGAATGTACAGTTCGAGAGGTAGGTAATCTCTCCCATTTCCTACAATTCGAGAGGTAGGAAATCTCTCCGAAAACTTAGACCTAAGACTCACAATCCAGTCAAATCTCATCACCTAACCCTGAGCATAACAACCATATTTATACCTAATAATAATAATAATAATAATAAACAAAACTGTCCTTAGGTTTACAAAAAAAAAGTTTGCCCTTAGGCTAGAAGCCCTCGTAAAAGAGACCTCATTTTGAATACCTTAGGTAAATACAAATGATGTTGAAACATTTTAAGTTTGGGGCATTTACTTACATAGCACACAATTCTAATGTATTTACATGTCGTACACCTAACATATAGGACACATATATTTAATATCACATCAAAAACAACACTATTATCATTTTTTTTAAAACTGAAATACACAATTCATGCATAGGTTTAAAGCACCAAAAGTCATATGTACTTAAATATGAATGTTTAGAATCCTCTGTATCATTAGTATTCAAAGCATATTTGTTTTACTTTTAATGTGTCAAAACACAATCAGTATATTATAATCATAAGCTGTGCTTGAACTCCATACCCGAATTCTTCTACGATTTCAAAAGCTTTAATTCTTCAGCAAATATTATCCTTCAATTGAACAAATTCCAAAGAAAAAAGAAATCCAACTTCAAACATAGACAATTTGTTCTGAACTTCAAAGTGTATTACAGGCTCAAAACAGTTGCAGAGCTATCACTGTAAAGAGCCTTTCACTTTCCAGACTTTATTCATCAATTAGAGTAGCTTTTTTTCCTCTAAACTTTTAAGAGTATGATTAAAAAATCAGGAAGAGAAAAAGAAGAAACCTAAATAAAGTTGGGTTTGAGGGATCAAGTTTGATGGCCTGCGTGTAGAGTGCGGCGGCCTTGAGGTAGTTCCCGGCTTTGAAGAACTGATTGCCCTGATCCTTGAGCGAAGCCCCAACTCCACCGCCGGAAGCAGCGGCGCGGCCCGTCGTCTCCTCCATGATTTTGTTCTACGAAGTTTTCCCCGATAAAACCTCCCTTTGTCGGGTTAGGGTTCCGACGTCGATTTACTTCAAAAGGCCGATAGAGCCATAGGTGATAAGCAACATTTTGTTGATATATCATTGTGCTTATATTGTTAGCATTTAAAAAAATATTTTAAAATAATAATTCATAAATGTAAAAATTAATATTTTAACAAAGTTGGGGGTCACATATATAACTATAAGACATACAATTTGATAAATTTCAAAATTATAAATTTCCTTAAAAAAAATTTTGAGGCATTGCTTGTACATATTACTTTTGAGTTGTACATATTACTTTTGAGCATGAATATATAATATTATATTTATAATTATAGGAGTTATGATCAATCCTCAATAAAAATCTTAAAATTAATCCATAAGAATCTTAAAGCATGTGCAGTTTCAACAAACAAAAAATCAAATCTCTTTGATGAACCTAACATCAAAGAGATTCCACGTTTTAATAGTGCAACCATGGTTGTCATTTTTTTTTCTTAAAGAGTGTTGATTTGGTCATTTTTTCCGTCGTTGTTGAATGAAGTGTTCATAAGTAAAGTTTATCATTAGGTTTCTTTTTTAACCCGACTTCTTCTATTTCTTCAATTAAAATAATTTCTTACACGTTTTTATAGCTTTTAAGTGAGGTCAACAACATATCATGTAATGAAGAGATGGTCAAAAACATACTTTATTGCTCAAAAAATAAGATTACAAAGTGTGTGCACTTTGAGAAAATAATATCCTCATAAAGTACAATGAGTACATGAAAAATAGGCTAAGAAAAATATCTCTTCAAACATCGCCCTTTGATAGAACTGATTGGATGAGATTCGTTTGCATCCATCAACAATGAAGGTAGCTCGCTTTCGGAGGAAAGGCTACTGAATCCTGAGGGTTGATGTGTGAGGCGTAAAAAAAGATGGGTGAAACCCCATGCAAAAGGCAAGTCAACTTCTAAGGAAGGATTGTCATACTTGAGGGTCGACGTCCGAGGCGTAAGAGAGATTGGCAAAAACCCATGAGAGGCAAGTCATTCTTGCGAAAGAAGAGCCGCCGCATTTAGGGTAACACGGTATGGGCAACAACTCATAAGAAGATAAGTCATTCTTTCGAAGGAAAGGGTTGTCAGACCTTGCAGTCAACACATTTAGCGCAAAACAAATGAGTTAATGTATGTTGTACCGTATGCTCACTAAGCTTCTCAGATTCTCTTATGTCATTCATTTTTTTTATTGGCATACAGATTTTTTTACAAGGCTTCCCATAATCTCTATTTTTTTATCCTCGATCGAGCCATTATCATAAATTATTTGGCGTGACATACCAAATTGATCTTATATGAGGAGCTCTCACGTAGGCGTCCTAGACTCATGACTAGATACCTCATGCAGAATATAAGATTTGTAAAATTCAAGTCCATGTAGAATTTTCCTTGAATACTATTTTCCCTAGCTCCTTTCCTTTTAATTCTTTTCACACTTAGTCTAAGTATGCCTCATTATTCTTATGCGGGCATTAAGAAAATATTTCATTTTAGAGATGACTTTAAATCAATTATTAATTTATTAATTATTCTAATGTCACATAATAATTCTTCGAACATAATATCCTAAAGATCTTATCAGGAGAATTTTGAAATCAGAATGTTATTTATATTGAGATTTCTGATTTTTCACTCACCTCAAGCTTCTTCTCAGGGATGTTGGTCAGTTATTTTTAGTTATGAAGCCTTTCACACTTTTTGCTTTATTGAAAAGATTCTTTTTATTATAAAGCTTTTTTTTTTACTTATGAATTATCCTAAATTGAGATTCTTAAGCTCATAGAATTCATATTGATGCATTCAACACATTTGTCTATATAAGAGGCTTCCCTGGTATGGCCGTATGGGAGCCCTCAATACGAGAGGGTTCAATAAGTATTATTTCATATCATCAAAAGTCTTCTAGCACTTTCAATCCAAGTAAAAATGACGCCGCCATCACAACCAATAAACCAATATCAATTAAAACATAATCACAACCATCAACACAAATTTATCATCAGTGGTCGCAAAGCAACAATACCAACCAATCAAACATAGTGGTTGCAAACCATCAATAACAACCACCCCCTCAGAAAACCTTCACATGTCACACAATAAAAGAAATACACTTTCTATATGAATTCCACAGACCCTTGTATGCCACCTTCCCTTGTCTAACCCTGTGGTCACCAACCCAAGATGAACTAAAAATGCAAGGCCTATAAAAAGAAATGCACTTCATATATGAACTAGAAAGCACAAAAAAAAATATCCAAAACAAAATAGATCTAAAAAATTCTAAATTTCATAGAAAAATGATATTCCTCTCTCTACATTCATTTTCTCCATTGAACGCCACAAACCGCAAACAGCCAGCCAGAAACTACAACGAAAAAAAAAACAACAAAGGGCAAAGAGCCAAAACCGCAAATAACTAGTAACTTTCAAATTTCACAATAAAATTAATATGTAATATGGTGATTTTCCCCTCTTAGATTATTAATTTCTTAATTGAACAAAGTCCTAAATAATAAAAAAAAAACCAGGCCACACACTACAACCACAAACTAAAAATTTCTTAGAAAATAAGATTGCATTGGAGCATTCATAGAAACCATTTCTTTATAGAGCAAAGCCACAAACCTAAAAAATCAAGCTACACACGACAACCATAAACCACAAATAGAAAATTTAAAAAAGAGCAAAGATAGAGGTAAGAATATACCAGAGGATAATAGCGAAAAAGGGAACAAGTAATTCTCGGCGGTTCTCTCATGATGAGAGAGGAGAGGGAATCACTAGGGCAAAGACGTGAGAGAGGAGAAAGGGGAGTGGGGTAGAGAGAACGAACTGTTATGACATAGGAGATACCTGAATGTGAGGAGGGCAACACAGGTAATAGGTTTGTTGACCTCATTTTTATGAGGTATTCTTTTCTCTCTCTTTAGTGCATGGGATCTAGCCTTAAGATTTTCCCATTTGACTCTCCTAGAGAAGTAGACTAGGACCCACACTATTTTGAAATTTGAGCCATTCTTTAGTCATTTTAGTTTTTATATGGGTGGTTTCGAATCCTCAATTTTTAGTTGAGTCGATTAAAACCAACATATTGAGACTCAAGTTGAGTTCCTATAGGGATTGAAAAAGGCATAAGGAAATCTTTCGACGCGTGCGATGAGCGACCGCTGCCGAGAGTGGTATGTTTGACTTTGGTTGTTGCTTAAGCATGAACTGTTCAATATTTTGTTTGTTGAACGACTTTGGTCGGATCAAAATATTTCATTCGTTGTGTCACGCTTGAATCAAAATTAATTTGACACGATCGTTGATGAACTTGTTCGAACGACCCCAGATGAAGTAACAAACATTACAAGTGAGTCTGAAATGTCAGTTCTAAAAGACACTCGTGTTGCTATGATTTCGTGCACGAGCAAATAACACACATATCAATATTTTAAAATAATAAATATTATAAAACAATATTAAAAATAAGAAATCCTTTATAAAACGCACGCTTTCCCCCCAAAACTCCCTCACCTCATTCGGTGGAGAAAATTTGCATACGTAAGACCTACGAAGCGCTGCGTGCGTCAGGGAGGTTATTCAAAGTGTATTGGGGGGTTATATCTGTGTTATACTCCCTGTAACCTACATGTACATTCTAGCAAGTTTTGTGTTTCTGTTTTCATATATTTGTAAGTTTCAAGTATATTATATGAATGTTACAGGGAGTATAATGTGGATTAACCCCACAATACCTCTCAATAACCTCTAACTCTCTGTTTGGGGCAGCTACAACTTCTCAGCTTTTTCAGCTGTAGCTATGCTGCTCCACAAAGCTGCTGCGTGGAAGTTAGCTGCCTGTTTGTTGCAGCTGTTAGAAAACAGTTGTAGAACAACTGTTTATGAAAAAATGACCATTCTGCCCCTATTTAAAAGTATAAACTCACTTAACAGTAAATATCAAAAGTACTAAAAAAAACTAATAAAATAAAAATTTAATAATGTATAGTTTTAAGTAATTTTATTTTAATTATAATAATATCCACTATGTTGTTTAAAATAAAAAAAGTATATCATTTTATGTAAATTGCTTAAACTTCATATTTTAAGTTATAATATATTTTTTTAAATAATATTTCGTTTACTTTAATTTATTTTTTAGTAAATTAAATAGCTAATTATTTCTCTCATATTTTTATATCATATTACAAAATATATACATAACAAATCATTAAATAACATTAACATTACATTCTAAGTAAAATAATTTTATTAAAAATACATCAACCTTACCGGGCTCGGTTCACATATCCACATGCGACACTCTTTCTCGAAGCTTCCCGAGCGAAGCCCTTTTTCCGCTTGCTCGTGCACCTCCTCAAGATCAGATCCAACCCACTTCTCATTCTCAGCACCGTCACTAGAGCCGCCCCTTACAGGTTTTCCGGCTGCCGGTTCGACAACGAGCCCGCTCATCCCCATCTAGCTGGAGTGTCGAGCTTCGATCTGAAGGATATCGGTGATCTGCGGAGAGGGCAGCTCGGTAAAAATGAGAAGGCAAATTTTTCTCTGTAGTTGCCATAGAACCCGTTTCCCCTCTCTCGGTTCCTCGCAATCGCACCGTCGGCGGCCTCTCTTGCCGGACACCGAACCCTCGGCTTCTCTTCCCCTTTCATTTGCAAACTGATCCTCGAGATGCCCCACTATCCCTTCTTCGCCTCAAATCGTGCCGCCGGCCTGCTCGCCAGCCCTCGCCGGCCCTCGCCGGCCCTCGCCGGACCTCGCCGGCGAGTTCTCCCTCCTGCTCGCCGGAAACCTCCTCATGCAGCCTCTCTCTCGGCGGAAATTTCGTTGGTCTCTCAGAGATGGCATTGGAGATGAAGGATTTTGGCTCCCGCACGGCTGTTTTTGGTGCTCAGGAATGAAGTCCGGTAAGCAACGGTCGATGCGGTGGTCTTTCTTGCATTATGATCCCTCGGGTTTTCTTTGAAGAAGAGCCTGTAAATCAACCTCTTCTTCTTCTTGGAGTCTGCTCTCTCTCTTGTCAGTAAGAAAGGGAAAATTAAGGTATCTAGTTAGGAAGACGGATCAAATCAGCAGAGATCTCATTAATTCAGATCTACGTGAGCTCTGGATGGTTGCCAAGAACCTTGCTGACCACGCCTTCATGCTCAGAAGCGGCCTCGGATTCGGAACCTACTTTCTCAAGTTCTTTGCTTCTTTCGACGCAATATAATTGTTGATTTTGGACCGTACAAACTGAAAGACAAATATGCTCACAGTTCTTTTAGTTCCTTACATATTCTCGAGTCTTCCCGCAGTACTATTTTCTTTCTTGAGAGTGCCATCTACTGGCGTAAAAGGGGACATCATTTTAGTTGCAGGCTGCATCCAGCTCTTTGGCTTCTGTACCTTTGAGGCATGTGTTGGGACATTTTGGCCATCTATCATGAAGATGAGGTCTCAATACACTCCGGAGGAAGCTGGAAGCACAATCATGAACTTCTTTCGTATTACTCTCAATATATTCGCTTGTGTTGTTCTTTACAATGTGAATGCATTTCCCATCACTGTCATGTTCGGCATGTGCTGTATTTTCCTTTTCATGGCTGCAATATATGCAGTTTACCATGATCCTAAACGGATGAAGGCTATTGCGGATAGGGTTCATTAACTTGCCGACGTTCTCGCTCCTGGATTGAAAGAGTTCGGCACGTTTGATGTTCAAGAACCTCCTTTCTTTGATATTGTGAAAATTAAATACACCCATGCTAAAGCCATTTGCAGACGTTGCTTACAAGAAGGAGATGAATTTGAGGATTGCGGATTCTAGCACAATAACAGTGTACTTTGAAGAGACTTCAGTCCTTGATGACATGAATAAGCTGTTTAAAGCTTTTGCTGGTGAAAAGCCAGTAAAATTCACTGTCGAATTTATTGCTCCAGAGGTTCAGACTGCAATCCCGCAGGATCTTGCAAGACACAGTCCATATCTGACGCTTCCAATGGTCAATTCGTATGGGCCTGCCACCTAAGGCTCCAGGCAAAGGGTTTTTCACTATGCCACAGCATGATTCCACTTGAGTCTCGTGAAATGAAGTTGAATGCAACCACAGAGATGAAGCCTTTTAAATAGCTTCTCATTGATTGCCTAGAGCTTGCCATCTGCTGTCTGTATTATTTTTCAATCATAAGCATTGACTTGCTGGAGTCATTGGCTTTGTGCTGCTTAGATTCTGCTCTGAATATAGTTATAGTTGTTTGTATCGCAGAGGTTCTTTATTCAGCTTACAGAGCTGGTTATGTTTATATCTCTCGTTTGATTGGGTTCTTGTTCACACTAGTGGCTCGCTTTAAAGCTTATCCAACTTGGTTTTGTATAAAGTTGAACGATGGACATATCTCAAGTTGGAGCGCATTTTCTGTCCGCACTCCTGACACAGCTCTACGTGCGACGGAAATTATTCATGAGTTATTTTCAGGTTATTTCTGGGTTATTTTCAATAATCCCGAAATAATCCCGAAATAACTCAGTGTTATTTCGGGATTATTGAAAATAACCCAGAAATAACTTGAAAATAACTCAGGAATAATCTCCGCCGCACGTAGAGCTACGGCAGGAGTCCTCACAGAAAAAAAATTAAAGCTTATTTTCAGTCTGATAAATTCAGAATTTTTAAATGCTATGCCTGGCCTTGCATTATATTGATTCTACAGAATGACAAGCTGCTGTTTTATGTGTTGGAGTTATTTTCCTCAGCACTTCTAGAAAACAGCTTCTCAGTTCAATTCCTATCTGATTTTATTTTTTTCGCTGGAGCTTTCATGTAAGTTTCATGTAGTGTTATTCATTCAATTGATAAGGAAGTTCTCACTGATGTTTGCTGGGCTCTCTCTTATCTGTCTGATGGCACAAATGACAAAGTCCAAGTTGCTATTGAAATTGAAGTTAGTGATGAAAGAATCCTGATATGGGTTTCAAGTAGTATCTTCCTTGCCTTTGAATATATTCTTAAAGTAAGACCAGAAAGCCAAAAATAAGGAAATAACGACAAGCTCAGGTATGTATATGCCGCATCACTTTTCCTCCATAGCAAAATCTACTTGAAGTTCATTCTCTATCAATTGCACAGAGGTTTGTATCTTAACTCTTGCCTTTTATATACTCCTACATTATCTTTTGAATCGTCATAACATACTTGTGATATGGATACTTGGGAAGTTTTACATAGAAAACACTTAATTCCTATGTATTTACATTTTTAACATCTAAACTTTGAATATTTACATTTACGCCACCTATATTATTTATACCGCAAAAATAACACCACTGTTTAATTTTAGAGGATTTACATACATACTACCAGATTTCTCTGAATTTATGTATCTAACACCTAAACTTTACTTTCTACATTTATATCACCCAAAAGTTTCACATCACATCAAAATATTACCATTTTAAATTTTCAAATTAAAAAATACTTCTTCATGCATAGTTAAGGTGACATATGTGTATAAATGAATGTTTGGGTGTTAGACATGTAATACATAAGAATTGTGTACTATTATGTATGTAAATTTTAATGAGAAGTTTTGTGAAACTTTGAAACTTTTAAAACCTCCATTTGTTGGAAACTTATATAGCACACAATTCTTAAGTATGTATAACACTTCAATTATAATATTTATGTGCAAATTTATCTCATCGTTATATCTTTACATTGGTAATATTTTAATTTTGATTTCTATGTATTTCTACCACCCAAACATTAACTTTTCATGTATAGATTAAATTACACATGTAAATAATAATAATAATAATAATAATAATAATAATAATAATAATAATAATAATAATAATAATAATAATAATATACATATGAGGTCTTGGATGACAAATGTGTAAATATATATAAGAATTGTATGATGTAAATATCCTGTAATTTTAATGTAATGATGTTCAAATATTAAATGCAAACATTAAAGTGGTGTGTATAATTTTAAGCAATTTATTTATTTTTTTAATTTATGAATTTCATTGGAAAAGAATATAAGCATATTTTTAAGATTGATATATATAGTACACTCATATATAAGTTTTTACAATCTTATGTTGAATAATATTCTCATACCAATTTCTTTGTGCACATTTGTGAGGTAAACCCGATCGTGATCGAGACGTTGGATGATCGTGATGCTACCCTGGAGCAGACGAAACAGACAACATCAAACTTCACGTCGGTGAGATCTTTCCAAAACCACTTAATAAGTTAAAAATATAAAAAAATATAACATAATAATAATAATTCACTTTTTGGATTTACGAAAATCCATTGGATGAGGTAACTTACGGTTGTTAATAAGAATTCTCCGGTCTAAATGAATCTAACAGTTTGTTTAGACTAAAAAAATCCAAAACTAACAGTAATGCCGAGACAAAAGAACCGTGAGATCTTAACCGGTGTCGCTTAACATAAAATAAAATATCTTACATTTCTTTTCATCAACAACATCGAACACAAATTCAAAACACATTCTACAAGGTCACACTAAATAACAACAAAGAACTTAGAATAGGTCGTTCAAGTCGATGTTTTCTCTCTTCTCTCCTCTTTTTATAGAATGAGGCAACGACGTGATCAAGTAGTGGTCAACCTTTGGGCGACGATCCAAACCACAATACAAAGCGAAGGACGATCATCAATTGAAAAATAAGCTGTCACACCGCACGAAGAAAACATTAAACAACAACAACAACAACAACAAAACCTTAATCCCATTATATGGGGTCGGCTACATGAATCGTTTTTCTCTATTGCGTCCTATTTAGTGTCATATTTTCATTTAGTTCTAATAAATTAAGATCAATTTTATACAATAAGCCCAAGTCTTCCTAGGTTTACTTCTGCCTTTCTTAACATAAGTCGAATCTAAAACATCTACTCTCCTAATCAGATCATCAGATGATCAACATTTAATGTGACCAAACCATCTAAGAGGACTTTCTCTAATTTTGTCCGTCATAGGAGCCACACCAACCCTATCACGAATATATTCATTTCGCATTTTGTCTCTAAGTGTAAAACCACTCATCCACCTAATCATTCTCATCTCGGAAATACTTAACTTATTATTATGCCTCTCTTTTAAAGGTCAGCAATCAACGCCGTAGAGCATTGCAGGTCTCGCCACCGTCTTATAAAATTTTCCTTTCAGTTTAAGCGGTACTTTTCTATCACACAAAAGGCTTGAAGCATTCCTCCCTTCAACCAACCAACTTGAATTCTACTATTAACATCCTCATCTATATCACCATCTGTTGACCTCACTTTTGGTTGAGGTCTAGAAAACTTCTTTAGTAGCCTAGGTCTAGCCATAGGACTTTCCTATTGACTAGTCTTAGAAAA
>JXCR01024430.1:49133-187805 GCA_002079205.1 Phalaenopsis hybrid cultivar
CCCCACACCAAAAATAGTGCCGACACCATCGCTTTGAACAACTGACCCAAAATATCTAAATCGTTGACACCTTTTAATAATTTGATCACCCAAAGTCACACTTCTGTCACTAGAGCTACTACTACTAAAATTACATTCCATGTATTCAGTTTTAGTTCTACTTAAAAGAAGGCCTTTAGATTCCAATGTAGGCCTCCATAATTCAAGTTTTTCCTGAGTTTTTTTCTTGATTTATCCATGAGCAGGATATCATAAGTCAAAAGCATACACCAAAGTATATGCTCCTATAGATGTCCAGTAAGACCATTCATAACTAAAGCAAAAAGATAAGGGCTTAAAGCTGATCCCTGAAGTAATCCCACAAAAATAAGAAAATATTTGGTCAATCCTCCTTCAGTTTGAACACAAGTAACGACTCTAGTATACATATCTTTAATGACTTGAATATAAGTCATATCAACACCTTTCTTCTCAAGAACTCTCCAAAGGATATCTCTTGGAACCTTATCGTAAGCTTTTTCTAGATCAGTAAAAATCAAATGTAGATTCTCCTTAGTATCTCTGAACTTCTCCATCAAACCTCTTAATAAATGTATAGCTTCCATGGTCGACCTGACTGACATAAATCCAAATTGATTATGATAAATCTTTATAATGCGTCTTAACCTATGTTCAATTACCCTCTCCCATAACTTTAAATTATGACAAATCAACTTAATTCCTCTATAATTTGCACACTCTTGTGCATCACTTTATTCTTAAAAATGGGGACCAAAATACTCTTCCTCCACTCTTCAGACATCTTTTTAGTTTTTAAAATAATATTAAAGAGGTTAGTAAGCCAAGAAACTCCCAAATCTCTTAAATATTTTTACGCTTTAATTGGGATATCATTAGGTCCTACAGACTTTTCACTCTTGGTTTTCTTTAAAGCCTCCTCAACTTCTTTCTTACTAATGCAACGGTAAAAATGAAACATTTTATTATTATCTACGATATTAAGATCACTAAGGTCGGTCGTATTTTTAGAAATTTCATTAAAAAGTTTATCAAATTAACTCACCCACCTATATTGATATCATTTTCTAAGAAAAGTACTTTTTGATTTTCATCTTTAATACACTTTACTTGAGTTAAATCTTTACTTTTCTTTTCTCTTTTCTAGTTTATACATATATTTTTCACTCTCTTTAGTATCTAATATATTATAAAGATATTTAAAAATAGAATTTTTAGCACCACATATTGTTCTTTTAGCCTAATTGCGGGTCGTTTGATATTTTTCTTAGTTCTCTAAGCTTTTACATTTAAATCAATTTTTATAACATAACTTCTTATATTTTATTTTTTCTTGCACATTATTATTCAACAACCAACTATTTTTATTTATAAAAACTTTAAATATGATGTTTTCTCATTGTGCCACGCAATTGAGATGCTCCAAACGCAGCCTGAAAGAGCCGACTGCAGATGGCCGAGTTCAGCAGGCTCTTCGGACAATCTTAACACCTGAATTTTAATCATACATGTATGAAAGCTAAATTTTAAAATAATTAAATAAAAACATTTTCATAACTTTTATCTTAATAATTTTCTCTCATATATATATATATACTTCACCTATTTCTTGATCCCTAGGTTGAGGTCACATGTTTGCCTAATTTTGAATTGTAAAAAGAATAATTCATAGAACATGTAATTAGCAGCAAATAGTTATTGTAATATCAACTTCCTTATAAATTGTCTTCTTAAGTGCATGGACGGGTTTAATATAATTAATATCCCATACAGGTCTGTTGATCTATATGGTTGTTAAGGGTTCATTTAATCCTAGAGAACTGGTAATTAACAACAAATAATTATTGAAATACCAATTTCTAGTTCTTTGAATTGTTTTCTATTTTCTTCAAAATTAGACAAGCTGTGATCTCAACCAGGATTAAGAAACAAACGAAGTATTGAAAAATTTATATAATACGTCTACGTAGCATAATATTAAACTTATATTAAAGAACTTAAAACATTATTTTTGTTTGCATCATGCTTTAGCAACATAATCCCAAATCCGAAAATAATCAAAGTTGGTGGTATAAAAAACAGTAGGAGATGAAGTAGACGTAATTGACTCAAAAATGTATAGAGAGATACCATATGAATGTCTTCCCTTATAACAGGTTCTAAGTGTTTTAGTGGAGTTTGTATAATTAAAAAAAAATAATAGCAAAATATCTTATATTCTCTAAAGATTAGTGAGACAAAAAAAAAGAAAAAAAAAGGAAAGAAAAAGCATTAAACAATAAATTTATAATGAAATATTAGTAAATAATTAAATTTTGGATCGGTGTTGATAAATCCAGAATGAAAAAAAAAATTTAAACCTGCGTTTTGTCACGTATAACAAATAGTAATATTATGTTTCTAGCGCAAAACAAATGCATCGTGACTTACATGAAAATTTTTCTCAAACCATTAAAATTTAATAAACATTGGAGTAATTATTAATCAATTCAAGATACATTAAAAATTATCTTTAGAAGTGACTTGTTAACAACTTGTTTCCGACAAATGTCAAACAAATTTTGCTTCTATCATTGTCAAGTAATGGTTGCTACTGCTCGGTGTGAACGGATTGCAAATGAGGGCAAAACAAATGCATCGTGACTTACATGAAAATTTTTCTCAAACCATTAAAATTTAATAAACATTGGAGTAATTATTAATCAATTCAAGATACATTAAAAATTATCTTTAGAAGTGACTTGTTAACAACTTGTTTCCGACAAATGTCAAACAAATTTTGCTTCTATCATTGTCAGGTAATGGTTGCTACTGCTCGGTGTGAACGGATTGCAAATGAAAAATTTAGTTTTTTGGCATGATGAGATTAACAAACATCTATAGTTTGCATTATGTGTTTTTTTAAGTGAAGCACACAATTATTATGTATTTACATATCTAACACCTAAAGTTTGATATTAATATATGTGAATATGAAACTTAAAGTGGGGGATAGGTAAATATGTAAGAATTGTGTGTGTTATAAATTCACAAAGTTTAAGCAAGGAAAGAAAACAAATTATTTATATGTATATACCATAAAATGAAGGTATTATGTATGTTTTCCCACAAAATATGGGAAATCCACCGAGTACTATGCTATTGAAAAGATAAAAAAAGGGGCATTTATATATATTTTTAATTGAAGTACACAATTATTATGTATTTACATATCTAACACCTAAAGTTTGATATTTAATATATGTGAATATGAAACTTAAAGTGGGGGATAGGTAAATATGTAAGAATTGTGTGTGTTATAAATTCACAAAGTTGAAGCAAGGAAAGAAAACAAATTATTTATATGTATATACCATAAAATGAAGGTATTATGTATGTTTTCCCACAAAATATGGGAAATCCACCGAGTACTATGCTATTGAAAAGATAAAAAAAGGGGCATTTATATATATTTTTAATTGAAGTACACAATTATTATGTATTTACATATCTAACACCTAAAGTTTGATATTTAATATATGTGAATATGAAACTTAAAGTGGGGGATAGGTAAATATGTAAGAATTGTGTGTGTTATAAATTCACAAAGTTGAAGCAAAGAAAGAAAAAAATTATGTATATGTATATACCATAAAATGAAGGTATTATGTATGTATTCCCACAAAATATGGGAAATCCACCGAGTACAATGCTATTGAAAAGATAAAAAAAGGGGCATTTACATACATAATACACGATTCTTGAGTATTTTCATACCTAAACTTTCATATTTACATGCATATCATTCAAATTCTTACCATCATATAAAAAATGCCACTATTATTAACTTTTTAAAACTAAAATATAACTTTTTTTGCATATATTTATAACATTAAAGTGTTAAAAAATTAAATATCAAACTTTAGGTCTTACATATATAAATACATAATAATTGTATTTCACTTAAAAAAAACATATAATATAAACTATAGATGTTTGCTAACCTCATTGGATGCCAAAAAATTAAACTTTTCATTTGCAATCCTTTCAGACTGAATTGTAACAACCATTACCTGACAATAATGGAAGCAAAATCTGTTTGACATTGGTCGGGAACAATATACTAACATGACACTTCTAAAGACAGTTTTTCACGTGCGTCTTAAATTGATTAATTATTATTCTCATATTTGTTGAAATTTTAATGGTTTGAAAAAAAACTTAATGTAGATTATGATGCATTTGTTTTGCCTTAGAAAAATAATATTATTATTTGATATATGTGATAAAATGAATGTTTGAATATTTATTCTTTTCATTATGAACTTATCAATACACATGAAAAATTTAATTATTTACTAATACTTCATTATAAATTTACTGTTTCATATTTTTTTTAAGCCTTGCACATTTTTAGAGAATATAAAATATTATGTTATTCTTTTTGTTATTTCATTGTTTAGTCTATATTGGAGCACTTAGAACAAGCTCCAAGAGAGGAAATTTAAATGATATATTTTATTTTTTACTCTTCTGAGTCAATTATGTCTACTTTATCTTTTACTTATTTTTATACCACCAACGTTGATTATTTTCAGATTTAGAATTTTTTTGTCAAGTCTGATGCATGCAAAAATACTGTTTTAAATAAATTATTTAACGTAAGTTTCTTGTTATATTACGCAGCGCGTCAAGTTAATAATATTATAAAGAAGTTGATATTAAAATAATTATTTGGCTTCTAATTACTTATTTTTTGAATTGTTCTTCCTTCTCTTCAAAACTAAGCAAAAATTATCATCTCAACCTAGAGACCAAGAAACAAATGAAGTATAAAAAAAATTATATAATATGTTCGCGTAATATAACAAAAAATTTACGTTAAAGAATTCACTTAAAACAGTATTTTTACGTGCATTAGGCTTAAAAAGAAAATTTTAAATCTGAAAATAATAAATGTTGGTGGTATAAAAATAAGTAAGAGATGAAACAAACATAATTGACTCAGAAGAGTAGAGAGAGAATAAAAAGAAAACATGTCCTTTCAATGTCCTTCCCCAAAATTGGTTTTAAGAGTTCAAATTGAGTGTGCACAATAAGAAAAACAAAAAGAATAAAAAATGTCTCATATTCTTTAATGATGGGAGAGACTAAAAAGAAAAGAAAGTAAAGAAAAAACATGAAACAATAAATCTATAATGTAGCAGTAAATACTTGAGTTTTTTATGAGTGTTGATGAATTCATGATAAAAAAAATAAAGATTTAAACATTTATTTTTTCACATGTGACAAATAATAATGTTATCTTTTTAGAGTAAAATATGCATTATTACCTAAATGTAAATTTTTCTCATACGATTAAAGTTAAAAAAAAAAATATGAGTATAATAACTAATTAATTCAAGACACCTGAAAATTGTCTTTAGAAATGTCATGTTAACAGCTTGTTCCCGATCAATGTCAAACAGATTTTGCTTTCATGATTGTCATATAATAGTTGCTACAATTTGGTGAGAAAATATTGCAAATGAAAAACTTAGTTTTTTGACATCTGATGAGGTTAGCCAACATCTATAGTTTATATTATGTTTTTTTGTAAGTGAAACACACAATTATTGTGTATTTACATATCTAACACCCAAACTTTATTATTTAAATTTATAACAGTTTGATGTTATAAATATATGCATACGAAGGTGTATTTCAGTTTAAAAAAGTTATATGCAATTGGTGTTTTTTTTTATGTGATGGTAAAAATTTGGGTGATGTGCATGCAAATATGAAAGTTTAGGTGTGAGATATGAAAATACACAAAAATCTTGTGCTATGTATGTAAATACCCATTTTTTTATCTTTCTAGTGGCATGGTACTCGGGAAAAGTTTTCTTATCATTTTGCTTCAGCGCTGACTTGAATTGAGTGAAGCAGCTCAGTCTGGTCTCGTGTTAGGCTTTGGTAAAAACTCACTTTCCTTTTGGATGCTCATCTTTCAAAATATATTTGACTACCTTCTCAAAAATTTAAAGGGATTTTCAGCGAGTTTTTAGTGTTTATTCTATTTTTTGTAGTGAATTTTTTTTCTGTCCAGTTGGTGTCATGACATTGGTTGGGAACAAACTGTTATAATGTCACTTTTAAAGTCAGTTTTTGAAGCGAGTTTTGAAATGATTACTTATTATTCTCATATTCCTTGAAATTTTAATAATTTGAGAAAAAATTTCATGTAAGTCATGATTCATTTCTTTTGCCCTAGAAGTACAACATTATTCTTTATTATACGTCACAATAAATGTTTAAATATTTATTCTTTTAATCATGGATTCATCAACACACATTAAAAATTTAATTATTTAATATTACATCATTGTAGATTTATTATTTAATGTTTTTTCTTTTCCATTTTTTTCTTTTTTTAGCCACGTTCATCTTTAGAAGATATGAGACATTTTGTTATTTCTTTTGTTTCTTTTTCATTGTGCAGAATCCATTGGAATAGTTAGAATCAATTTCGACGGAAGATATTCGACGGGTATGCTTTCTTTTCATTCTCCATATACTTTTCTGAGTCAATTATGTCGACTTCATTTTATACTTATTTTTTATATCACTAATGTTAATTATTTTTAGATATGACATTCTGTTGCTAAGCTTAATGCACGCAAATATACTATTTTAAATAAATTTTTTTAATATAAATTTCGTGTTATATTACGCAAACGTATTATATAAATTCTTTTATACTTCACTTGTTTCTTTGTTTCTAGATTGAGGTCACTGCTTTGCCTAGTTTGGATAATAAGAAAGAATAATTCAAGGAATTGGTAATTAGTTGCAAATAGTTATTGTAATACCAACTTCTAGTTTTTTGAATTATTTTTCCTTCTTTTCAAAAAATATGCAAAACTGTCACTTAACATAGAGTTCAAGAAACAAGTGAAGTATAAGAAAATTTACATAACACGTCTGCGTAACATAACAAGAAACTTGCGTTAAAAAATTTACTTAAAATAATATATTTTCGTGCATCAGACTTAGCAATAGAATCATAAATTTGAAAATAATTAAAGTTGATTGTATAAAAATAAGTAGAAGTAGATATAATTGACTCCGAAGAGTAGAGAGAGAAGGAAAAAAAAAACATACTCTTTAAATGTCCTCCTCAGAACTGGTTCTAAGTGTTCTAATAGAGTTTGCACAATGAAAAAAACAAATAGAATAATAAAATGTCTCGTATTCTCTAAAGGTGAGCGATGATAAAAAAGAAAAAAAAAGAAATAACAAATATGAAACAATCAATCTATAATGAAATAAAATAAATAATTAAGTTTTTACAATGAAAAAAACAAATAGAATAACAAAATGTCTCGTATTCTCTAAAAGTGGGCAATGATAAAAAAGAAAAAAAAGAAATAAAAAATATGAAACAATCAATCTATAATGAAATAAAATAAATAATTAAGTTTTTTATGAGTGTTGATGAGTCTAGAATGAAAAGAATAAATATTCAAATCTTTATTTTATCATATAACAAATAATAATACTGTCATTTTAGGGCAAAATAAATGTGTCGTGACCTATATGAAATTTTTTCTCAAATTATTAAAAGTTAAAGAAATACGAGAATAATAACTAATAAATTCAAGACGCACCTGAAAAACTGTCTTTAAAAGTGACATATTAGCATCTTTTTCCCAACCAATATCAAATATATTTTGCTTTCATCATTATAAGGTAATAGTTATTACAGTTGGGTGTGAAAGGATTGCAATTGAAAAACTTAGTTTTTTTGCATATGATGGGATTAATAAACATCTATAGTTTATTATCTAACACCTAAAGTTTGATATTTAAATTTATAATACTTTGATGTTATAAATCTATGCATAAAAAGGTGCATTTCAGTTTAAAAAAAAAATAATAATAATGGTATTTTATTATGTGATGATAATGATTTGAGTGATATACATTTAAATATGAAATTTTTGGTGTGAGATATAAAAATACACAAGAATCATATGCTATATATGTAAATGCCCCCTTCTTTTTTAGCTTTCTATTGGCATTGTACTCAGGAAAAAAATTCTTATAATTTTGCTTCAGCGCTGGTTTGAATTGAGTGAGGGAGTTCAGTCTGGTCCCGTGTCAGGCTTTGGTAAAAAAACTCACTTCCCTTTTGGATGCTTATCTTTCAGAGTAAATTCGACTACCTTCTCAAAATTTTAAAGGGACTTTTTAGTGAGTTTTTAGTGCCTATTCTATTTTTTGTGGTGAATTTTTTTTCTGTCCAAGTAATGTCATAATATTGGTCTGGAACAAGCTCCTAACATGCCACTTCTAAAGACAGTTTTTCAACTGTATCTTGAATTGATTAATATTTTTTCTCATATTCCTTGAAGTTTAATGATTTGAGAAAAATTTGCATTTAGATCATGATGCATTTGTTTTGTCCTAGAAAGATAACATTATTATTTATTAGACGTCACAAAATAAAAGTTTGATATATTCTTCTTATTTTAGACTCATCAACACCAATCAAAAGTTTAATTATTTACTACTATATTATAAATTTATTGTTTTATTTATTTTTTCTTTTTTAGCTTCGCCCCTTATTAGAGAATATGAAGTATTTTGCTATTTTTTTGTTTTTTCCATTGTGCAAACTCTATTGGAACACATAGAATCTGTACTGTCTGGGGACATTCAAAGAGTATGTTTTCTTCTTCTTTTTCCCTTTACTCTTTTAAGTCAATTATGTTTGCTTCATCTCCTACTTATTTTTATACCACCAATGTTGATTATTTTCATATTTAAGATTTTATTCCTAAGTTTAATGCACGCAAAAATCCTATTAAGTGAATTCTTTAACCTAAATTTTCTGTTATTTTATGAGGATCTATCATAAAATTTTTTTTATACTTCACTTGTTTCTTGGTCTTTTGGTTGAGGTCACAACTTTGCCTAATTTTGACAAGAACTGGTAATTAGCAGCAAATAATTATTGTAATAGCAACTTCTAGTTCTTTAAATTGTTCTTCATTCTCTTTAAAATTAAGAATAACTGTGACCTCAACTCGAAGACCAATAAACGAGTGAAGTACAAAAGAATTTATATGACATGTCTGTGTAACATAATGAAAAACTTACGTTAAAAAATTCACTTAAAGCAATATTTTTACCTGCATTAGACTTAGCAACAAAATCTCAAATATGAAAATAATCAACGTTGGTGGTACAAAAATAAATAGAAGATGAAACAAACATAATTAACTCAGAAGAATAGAGGAAGAAAGAAAAAACAAACATACCCTTTGAATTTTCTCGCTTAGAACTGGTTCTAAGTGTTCTAATGAAGTTTGTACAATGAAAAAAATAAAAAAGAATAGCAAAATGTCTCATATTCTCTAAAGATGACGAGACTAAAAAAGAAAAAAAAAGAAAAACATAAAACAATAATTCTATAATGAAGTTGTAGTAAATAATTAAATTTTTATGGGTGTTGATGAGTCCAGAATGAAAAAAAAAAATAAAAATTCAAACATTTGTTTTATCACACATAACAAATAATAATGTTATCTTTCTAGGGCAAAATAAATGTATCATAAACAACATGAAAATTTTTTCCAAACCATTAAAAGTTCAAAGAATATAAGGATAATAACTAATCAATTCAAAACACTTGAAAAAACTATCTTTAAAATTGGTATGTTAGCAGATTGTTCCCGACCAATATCAAGCAGATTTTACTTTCACTATTGTCAAGTAATAGTTGCTACAATTCAGTGTGAAAGGATTGCAAATGAAAGCTTAGTTTTTGACATCCGATGAGATTAATAAACATTTATAGTTTGTATTATGTGTTTTTTTAAGTGAAGCACACAATTCTTATGTATTTACTTATTTAACACCAACATTTGATATTTAAATTTATAACTTCAATGTTATAAATCTATGGATAAAAAGGTGTATTCAATTTTAAAAAGTTAATAATAGTGGTATTTTTTATATGATGCTAAGGATTTGAGTGATATGCATGTAAAAATGAAAGTTTAAGTGAGATAAATACACAAGAATCGTGTGTTATGTATGTAAATGTTCCTTTTTTATCTTTCCAATAACATTGTGCTCACAAAATCTTATACTTTTGCTTTAGCGTTGCCTTGAATTGAGTGAAGCAGTTCGGCGTGGTCTTGTGTCAGGCTTGATAGAAAACTCACTTCCCTCTTGGATGCTCATATTTAAGAACAAATTTGACTTCCTTCTCAAAATTTTAAAGGGATTTTGTAGCGAGTTTTTAGTGTTTATTCTATCCTTTATAGTGAAATTTTTTTCTGTCCAAGTGGTGTCATGACGTTGGTCGGTAACAAGCTGCTAACATGCCACTTCTAATGATAGTTTTTCAGGTGTGTCTTGAATTGATTCTTTGTTATTCTCATATTTCTTGAGATTTTAATAGTTTAAGAAAAAAATTCATCTAAGTCATGATACATTTGTTTTGCTCTAGAAAGACAACACTATTATTTGTCATACATGCAAAAACAAAAGTTTGATTCTTTTCATCATAGACTCATCAACTCATTAAAAATTTAATTATTTACTGCAACTTCATTATAAATTTATTGTTTTATATATATTTTACCTCTGTTTTTTTAGTCTCACCCATCTTTAGAGAATATGAGATATTTTGTTATTTTTTTTTTTTTCATTGTGCAGTCTTTATTGGAACACTTAGAATCAATTTTGAGGGATGACATTAAAAGGGTATGCTTTCTTTTCTTTATCTCTATTCGTCTGAGTCAATTATGTCTATTTTATCTACTACTTATTTTTATACCACCAAAGTTAATTATTTTTAGATTTGAAATTCTGTTGCTAAATCTGATGCACACAAAAATATTGTTTTAAATGAATTTTTTCACGTCAATTTCATGTTCTGTTATGCAGACGTATCATATAAATTCTCTTATACTTCACTTGTTTCTCGGTTTTTATGTTGAGGTCACAACTTTGCCTAGCTTTTTAAAAAATGAAGAAGAATTAAAAGAACTATAATTTGGAGCAAATACTTATTGTAATATCAACTTCCTTATCAATTGTCCTCTTCAGTGCATGGATGGGTTTTGTATAATTAATATTTTAAGGAAGTTGTTATTACTATAATTATTTGCTGCTAACTACTAATCAATTCATGACACCTGAAAAATTATCTTTAGAATTGACATGCTAGCAGCTTGTTCATGACTAATGTTAAGCAAATTTTGCTTACATCATTGTCAGGTAATGGTTGCTAGAGTTCGGTGTGAAAAGATTGCAAATGAAAAGTTTAATTTTTTGGCATCTGATTATTTTAGCAAGCATCTATAGTTTGTATTATGTGTTTTTCAAGTGAAACACACAATTATTATGTATTTACATATCTAACATTTAAAGTTTTTAAAATTTAAATTTATAACCCTTTGACGTTATAAATTTATGCATAAAAGGGGGTGTATTTCAGTTTAAAGAAGTTAGTGATAGTGGTATTTTTTCATGTGATTGTAAATATCTGAGTGATATGTAGGTAAATATAAAATTTTAGGTGTGAGATATGAAAATATGCAAAAATCGTTCATTATATAAGCACTTTTTTTTTATCTTTCCAATAGCATTGTACACGGGAAAAACTTTATTATAATTTTGCTTCATCGCTGGCTTGAATTGAGTGAAGTAGTTCAGTCAAGTCCAGTGCCATGCTTTGGTAAAAAACTCGCTTTGTTTTTGGATGCTTATCTTTTAGAGTAAGTTTGACTACCTTCTAACTTTATCACCCAATTAATTATAAACTTGAGGTTATGAGTTTTCTATTAATCAGAAGCTATTCGTGGATAGGACGTATAAGCTTTGGATAATCTAACTGTTCCATACTTCTGAAGCTCATTGATCTTCATTATTGAGGAGTTCATTCTGAAGATATTTAGAATTAGGGAGGCAATTATAATATGAAGTTGGTTATGCGGCTTTATTGATTGTTACCTCTTTAGTCGATTTTGTTACATTGGTAAGGTAGAAGGTATCTTCTATCACTAATAAAACTTTAGTAGTGAGATTGGGGAAGCTAGTGTGTGCATAAATTATATCAATTCAAATATTTTGGAGGTTTGAAGAGCTGTGTTCATTGACTGCCCGAAAAACATTCTTAAACTGAGATTTGACAAAAACAACCAGAACATCTAGCTTATGAAGTTTGTATGCATGTGACCTTAATTGATTGAATTTATATTATTGGTCTTCCGGATTGAGAAGGATACTTTTTAGGGCATGCACCATATGCATTTTGTTATTCTTTTTAAAAAAAGGAGGTATGTCATGCTTATGAACCTGTCTTTGAGCATAATGCTAATTGATTAGATTACATATGCATCTACTTTATCTTTACTAAAATGCATGCTATTTGATTATTTTCTTAACATAATGCACGCTTTGAAACTTTCATGTCTTTGAGCATAATGCTAATTGATTAGATTACATATGCATCTACTTTATCTTACTAGCATGCATGCTAATTGATTGTTTTTTGAGCATAATGCAGGCTTTGAAGCTTTTATCTGTCTTTGTTGTGATCCGCTTGGATGAGAAACCAGATAGAATTGAATGCATTCTAAATTCAGCTCTTGGAGATTGGAGGCATTGACTGATCCAATTGCTTCAAGCACATGGGAAGAAGTATGTTATATGACCTCAATTTTCTAATTGGAAAAAATTTCCAAAAATTTATTTATGAAGTGGTGGATTCTGAATCAGTTTCACCAAAATGCTGTTTAATTGAAGGATTGTTATGAAACTCAGTTTCCATCTCTTGGTGAAGGAACAGTTGATGAAGAGGAAGAGGATTCCATGGATGTGTTGAGCACAGAAGCTTGCCTGTGAGATGGGCTCTGAAAGCTTTGGGAGCTGAGAGGTAATGGGTTTTCTATCATATGTGAATGTCTAACTATATTGGGTCTATGCCAGATCTTATGTTTGTTTTACATTATCATCAACATTATAATTAATCTCCAAATCTAGATTCTGATCCCATTATACGCACAGCATCTTAGTGTGATGGTCCAATACAATCATTTTCCAGTAATCCAGAACGATCAATCATTGATATTAATTATAAAAACTGCATAGGTATAAAAACAAAATATAGCCTTTTTATGATTTTAGCAGTATGATTATACGTGCAGAAAACATGTAAAGTTGAGCAATATATAATAATAATTACTCAAAATATTAAATTGGTTGGATTCCTGACCTGAATCAACCCAAAAGTTATTTGGTTCAACCTGAATCCAAAGTTTTCGAGTCAAGTTTAATTTAAATTGTCGTGTCAGGTCATTTTTTGACTCACCTAATAGACACAAAATAGGTTTATATACTCGCGCAACACTCAACACGGGCAAATGGAGCATTATGGTTCATAAAGCTGAGGCCAAATAGTTGGGATAAATTAACAACGATGGTGATATACAAACTTAGGAGTTCCAAACCGTAAACATATAGAGAAATAGTTGAAATTTTTAAAACATTAAGGAAAAAAAAAGCTTAAATAAGGCTTTCAAAAAGATTTGAAGTACTTTGAGCGCTCTATATATACCCAGCCCACCAGTTCCGATTTAAAGGGCTCAAAATACTTTCTCAAGTCAACATTAGACCTGATGTCCTCTAGTTCTTCAGTCCTTTTCTTGTCCTCTACTAATTGAGTGAGCTTCTCAATCTTCTTAGAAACTTCTAAGCTCTGTGGATTGTACGACAAAGCTTCTCCGAATGCAGCAACAGCCTATAGAAAACAAAAAAATGAAAATCAACTTTTAAGCATATTCTATCAATTTAAAAAACGAAAGCAAATTTAAAACATATATATATGGTTTGAAGATAAAATAAATCTATATAAGAACCAGACCTTGCACTCATTTTGTACACAATTCCACTGGCACAAATTTCCCCTTACAAAAGGGAAATTTACATACATAACAACAATTCTTATGTATTTACATTTCTCGCCTAAACTTTCATATTTACATATATGGCACTTAGGATGTATTTCACTTCTGAAAAGTCATAATAGTCTAATTTTGGATGTGATATTAAAGGTTTAGGTGCTATGTGTTTAAATATAGAAGTTTAGGTGTCAGATATGTAAATACATAATAATTGTGTGCAATGTATGTAAATGCCCCATTTCAGAAATGGGTGGGGGTAAACAAAAAGAAGAATTTGATTTTATGCTTTTCAGATAAAATTTTTTTTAGATTAATAAAATTACAGTACATGAAAAATAGGACAATGAAACTAATACAGCTAACAAAGATTTGTGTACCGATGAATTTTAATCCAAGCTAGCTATAATGATATTGCTCTCCATAACCTTAAACAATCATTATAGTTCTCATTGTGGACAACCTTTTCTGGAATAACCCTAAGATCACACCAAATATATCAGTCAAATATACAAGAATGCACTCATACATTCTTCGCTCGATACCACAGCTCTCGATCCGCTTGATGTAGTGATGCTGCCCTGATGTCGCGTGAATCCTTTTGTTTGTTGTTTTTGGAGTATGTTCTCAACGCCGTCGCTCGACCCCGCAACAGATGGGGCTGATTTTGTTTTAAACTCTATTATCTTCTTCATCATTTCTACTATATCTTTTGCATAATCTCTTCCACACGTTTCGGCCCACCCACCTTCATCAAAAATCTCTAATACACCACTAATCAAAACCCTGAGAGGGGGTTCGTGATCGTGGATGTTTTCCTCGTGTTCCTCATGTTCAATCTTTTTTTCTTTTAACTTAGCCAATGAATGTCCAGTCAACCCTTCAGTAGAATTTGCAAATTGAATCGTCGGCGAGGTCTTGGATTGCATCTCAGTAAACCTCTTTATCATCTCTCGAATTTCCCCAAGCTCTCGGAATGATCCTCCCTGATTATTTAATAGAGGCATGATCCTACTTGATAAAATAGAACTTTTATCCTCTATGGCAGCAAACATTTCTTCCATCATAGATCTAAATTGATTGTTCTTTTTCCTCTACTTTCTTCTCTAAATTATCTATTTTCTTAGCTGTCATTATTCCTAGATTATTTTTGGTCCCCAAAAGGTAAAAACATCCGCACAAAGTTCTAAGAATCGGCACTGTACCGTACGAGACAAGCCGCAATCCCACAGGTTGACCCATAGCAAGGTCATGCTGCGTCTGAAATAAGTTGCAACCTCATCGGTTCCACAGCAGGCTAAACTCCCACAGATCAAGCCGCAATTAAGGCTTGCAGATCTCTGTTCGTCGTGATCCCCAGCGCTTCCCGTTCGCGCGCGGTTTTAGAGCATTGTACGTTGCTATCCTGTTGATGCTTCTTAGTTGCCTCTTTCAAAAGTTTGGAGCTTTGGCCTCCGTTCGCCGCGATATTTCGCGGCTTCTCAGCAGCTCTAATCGTTAATGTATTGTGTATACTGCCACGCTTCCATTGCTGGCTTGTAGTCGCGATCAGTGTGAGTCGTGATCACATTAAGTCGTCTCTTTCACAATAAGCTATGCCCCTTTGCAATCCCTTCGTCTTCTTCATAACAAGCTCTAAGCAGATCTATATCGCAATGTTCTATCAAGAATGATTTTTTGATCTCAGTAAGCTCTAATCCTTCGCATCAAAACCTTACCATTGTGTTGCGACCCAATGGTGGCCTCCTTGCTAACGATTGTATCACCGAGTCACGAAGGGATCCGAGCAAGGCTTCTCTGCTATTTCTCATGCCGATGGTTGTTTCAAATGCCTGCAGCGATTCTGTGGTGACCTCCTCAAAATTGGGCTCTAATACTAATTTGATACGATTTGACACAGAAATCCACACAGATTTTCTAAAATATTAGGGCAAACTGAAATTCTTATTGCAATAATCCAAACAACACACACAAATACAAAAGATAAGAAAGTACAGTTCAAGAGGTAGGCAATCTCTTCTATTTCCTACAATTCGAGAGGTAGGAAATCTCTCCCAAACCCTAGACCTAAGACTCACAATCCAATCCAATCTCATCACCTAACCCTAAACCTAACAACCCTATTAATACCAAATAATAACAATAATAATAATAAACTAAACTATCCTTAGGTTTACAAAATAAAAATTTGCCCTTAGGCTAGAAGCCCTCGTAAAAGAGACCTCATTTTGAATACCTTAGGTAAATACAAATGATGTTGAAGCACTTTAAGTTTGGGGCATTTACTTACATTGCACACAATTCTAATGTATTTACATGTCGTACACCTAACACATAGGACACAAATATTTAATATCACATAAAAAACAACACTATTATCATTTTTTAAAAACTAAAATACACATTTCTTGCATAGGTTTAAGAGCGTTTATTCTGTGCGGACAGCGCGCGCAACTTGCGTGCACTGTCCAATCATAACTTTTTTTTAAAAAAAAAAGATATTAAATTGGGGCCCACTGGCATACACTTTTTTTTGGTTGAGGGAGGATTTTGATTGGTTCACCGTACGTACGCAATAATTTTTCTAGGTTTAAAGCATCAAAGGTCATATGTATGTAAATATGAATGAAAATAGAAAAAGGATATGTAATATGGTAAATAGATCTAAAAAATTCTAAATTTCATAGAAAAAGGATATGTAATATGGTGTTTTCCTCTCTCTCTCTCTCTCTATATTAATTTTCTCCATTGACACCACAAACCGCAAACAGCTAGCCAGAAACTACAGCGAACAAAAAACCGCAAAGTGCAAAGAGCCAAAACACCAAATAACTAATAACTTCCAAATTTCACAATAAAATTAATATGTAATGTGATAATTTTTCCCTCTTAGATTATCAATTTCTTTATTGAACAAAGTCCAAAATCACAAAAAACCAAGGCACACACTACAACCATAAACTAAAAATTTCTTAGAAAATATGATTGCATTGGAGCATTCATAGAAACCATTTTTTCATAGAGCAAAGCCATAAACCTAAAAAATCAAGCTACAAACGACAACCATAAACCACAAATAGGAAATTTAAGTAAGAGCAAAGAGAGAGGTAAGAATATACCAGAGGATAATAGCGAAAAGGGGAACATGTGATTCTCGACGGTTTTCTCATGACAAGAGAGGAGGGGGAATCACTAAGGCAGCGACATGATAGAGGAGAAAGGGGAGTGGGGTAAAGTGAACGAACTGTCAGGACATAGGAGAGACGTGAATGTGTGTAGGGGCAACACAAGTAATATGTTTGTTGACCTCATTTTTATGAGGTATTATTTTCTCTCTCTTCAGTGCCTGGGATCTAGCCTTAAGATTTTCCCATTCGAGTCTCCTAGAGAAGTAGACTAGGACCCACACTATTTTGAAATTTGAGCCATTCTCTTTACTCATTGTAATTTTCATATGGTTGGTTTCGATTCCTCAATTTTTAGTCGAGTCGATTAAAACCAATATATTGAGACTCAAGTTGAGTTCCTATAGGGATTGAGAAAGACATAAGGAAATCTTTCGACACGTGTCATGAGCGACCGCTGCCAAGAGCGGTATGTTTGAGTTTGGTTGTTGCTTAAGCATGAACCGTTCAACATTTTGTTTGTTGAACGACTCTGGTCGGACCAAAAGATTTCATTCGTTGCGTCATGCTCGAATCAGAATTAAATTGACACAATCGTCGACAAACTTGTTCGAACGACCCCAGATGAAGTGACGGAGCATACAAGTGAGTTCGAAATGTCGGTTCTAAAGGACACTTATGTTGCTATGATTTTGTGCACGAGCAAATAACACGCATATCAATATTTTTAAATAATAAATATTATTAAATAATATTAAAATTAAGAAATCCTTTATAAAACTCACGTCTTACCCCCAAAAATCCCTCACCTCATTCGTTGGAGAAAATTTGCATACGTAAGACGTACACAGCGTTACGTACGTCAGGGAGGTTATTCAGAGGGTATTGAAGGGTTATATCTGTGTTATACTCCCTGTAACCTACCTGTACCTTCTAGTAAGTTTCACGCTTCTGTTTTCATATATTTGTAAGTTCCAAGTATATTACATGAATGTTACAGGGAATATATTGCAGATATAACCCCCGATACCCTCTCAATAACCTCTCAATAATCTCTAACATCTAAGGCTCTAACATATATTTGGGGCAGCTACAGCTTCTCAGCTTTTTAGCTGCAGCTCTGCTGCCCCAGAAAACTGCTGCGGGGAAGCTGGCTGCTTGTTTGCTGCAGCTGTCTGAAAACAGTCGTGAAACAACTGTTTCTGAAAAAAATGACTATTCTGCACCTGTTTAAAAATATATAATTCACTTAAAAGAAAATACCGAAAGTACTAAAAAACTAATAAAATTACAAATAAAATAAAAAATTAATAATGTATAGTTTTATGTTATTTCATTTTAATTATAATAATATTCAAAATAAAAAAAAAGTATATAATTTTATGTAAATTGCTTAAACTTCATATTTTAAGATATAATATTTTAAAAAAAATAATATTTCGTTTACTTTAATTTATTTTTTAGTAAATTAAATGATTAATTATTTCTCTCATATTTCTATATCATATTACAAAATATATACATAACTATTAATTAAATAACATTAACATTACATTCTAAGTAAAATGACTTAAATAAAAATGCATCAACCTTACCGGGCTAGGTTCACATATGCACATACGACACTCTCTTTCTCGAGAAAAAAATATTACATCAGTACTACGCACGTAGAGTAACATGCGTAGCCAATAAAATAACGCCACGACACCCTACGCGACAGAGAAAAATAAACGGCGCAGTAACACGGGAAATATCTTCCCCGTGTTATTCATGTGTTATTGTGTATTATTCATGTGTTATTATGTCCTAGGAATATTCCTGGTGTTATAATAACAAAATAACACATTAATAACACAAATACCACACAATAACACATGAATAACACGGGGAAGAATATTCCCCGTGTTACTGCGCCGTTTTTTCTCTGTAGGAAATATTCCTCGTGTTATTCAAGTGTTATTGTGTGTTATTTATGTGTTATCGTGTCCTGATAATATTCTTGGTGTTATAATAACTCAATAACACATCAATAATACATAAATAACACACAATAACACGCAATAACACATGAATAACACGGGGGGAATATTTCCCGTGTTATGCGCCGTTTTTTTTTCCTGTCGCGCGGGGTGTCGTGGTGTGATTTTATTGGCTACGCCCGTTATTTCTACGTTAATATTTTTTCCTCTCTCGAAGCTTAGGGTTTCCTAGTGAAGCTCGTCCCTTCTTCCTTTGCTTGCTCGTACACCTCCTCATGAACAGATCCAACCCTCTTCTCATTCTTCAGCACCGTCACTAGAGCCGTCCCTCACAGGTTTTCCGGCTGCCGGTTCGGCAACGACCCCGCTCATCCCCATCTCGCTGGATTGTCGAGCTTCGATCTGAAGGATATAGGTGATCTGCGGAGAGGGCAACTCAGTAAAAATGAGAAGGCAAATTTTTCTCTGTAGTTGCCATAGAACCCGTTTCCCCTCTCTCGCTTCCTCGCAATCGCAACGTCGGCGGCCTCTCTTGCCGGCGATCGAACCCTCGGCTTCTCTTCCCCTTTCATTTGCAGCTTGATCCTCGAGATGCCCTACTATCCCTTCTTCTCCCTTCTTCGCCTTGAATCGTGCCGCCGGCTTGCTCGCAGGCCCTCGCCGGCGATTTCTCCCTCCTGCTCGCCGGAAACCTCCTCATGCAGCCTCTCTCTCTCTCTCTATCTCTCTCTCTCGGCGGTAATTTCGTAGGTCTATCAGAGATGGCCTTGGAGATGAAGGATTTTGGCTCCCGCACGGCTGTTCTTGGTGCTCAGGAATGAAGTCCGGTACATAACGGTCGATGCGGTGGTCTTTCTTGCATTCTGATCCTTCGGGTTTTCTTTGAAGAAGAGGCTGTAAATCAACCTCTTCTTCTTCTTGGAGTCTGCTCTCTCTCTTGTGATTAAGGAAGGGAAAATTAAGGTATCTAGTTAGGAAGATGGATCAAATCAGCAGAGATCTCATTAATTCAGATCTACGTGAGCTCTGGATGGTTGCCAAGAACCTTGCAGACCACTCCTTCATGCTCAGAAGCGGCCTCGGATTCGGAACCTACTTTCTTAAGTTCTTTGCCTCTTTCGCCACAATATATTTGTTGATTTTGGACTGTACAAGCTGGAAGACTAATATGCTCACAGTTCTTTTAGTTCCTTATATATTCTTGAGTTATCCCGCAGTACTATTTTCTTTCTTGAGAGTGCCATCTACTGGCGTAAAAGGGGACATCATTTTAGTTGCAGGNAAAAATAAAAATTTTTAAAGCGTCCTTCCGAAGCGGGCAACGAAATTTCAATTTCGATGACCGACAGCTTCTTACGGGCAAACCCCCACACCAAAATTAGTGCCGACAGCTTCTGGCGACTCCGCTAGGGATCAGACTTCTCTCTCCATTTAAATCAAGGAAAAAAATATCTTTATATATCGGTAATGCATTCATGTCCCTCATGAATCAAGATTACCTTTCTTCCGTTGACATACTTTACCCATTTCTGTCTTGAGAAAGTAGGGTCAACTCTTTTGACCTTCAGGATCATCTGTTCAACCATCCTAGAATAGAGTAATTCAGAAGGTCATTAAGGACAATTCGATCTTTATATGAGGTTGAACCCCCAATAAGTGTGTAGGTTGGACTAGTTCCACCTGGGCATTGTATAAAATAGGTCCCTCACTGGGTCCTAAAATATTTTGCAAAAATTAAACACTACATGGCATTGTATAAAGTAGGTCCCGCACTGGGTCCTAAAATATTTTGCAAAATTAAACACTACGGGTCCCGTACTGGGTCCTAAAATATCTTGCAAAATTAAACGCTACACAAATTTTGAAAATTTTGACCTTTTGTTAGTTTTAATGTTTGTACTAAAACTACAACATTTTGGCCATATAACTAACCCCATCCCTTCTNCTATTTCAAACACATGTAATTTCAAACAAACCGAACACGAACACCAACTCTATTCATTCGTGTTCGGTTCGTTTACACCCCTATTACTAGGTGAGCACTTTAAACCAATTTTCTAAGATCTTTCATTTAAAACCAATGAACTACACATTTGATAGATTCCTTGCGTGATAAAGAGAGTTCACCCACTTAGTTAACAATCAGCTTAGGTGGCAAAATGAAAATGTTCTATCATAGGAAGTTTTGGTTGTTTTTTTTTTTGGAAATTCAAATGAATACCACAATTTTTATCTAATTACATGTCCAACATCTAAACTCAGGGGTGAAACCGGTCTTTTTTTAAGGATGGCAAACTGCCTCTCTAGACCCAACGTAGGAGAGACTAGGGCAAGAAAGGATAAAGTAATATTTTAGGAGAGACAAAACTGATATTTCTAGAGAGGCAAAAGACCAAAATTCTCTCCCATAGAAGTAAAAATCTAAATTTGAGGGNAAAGTTAGTATAGTTTTTCAACAATTAGCTGTCAAAGAAGGTTGTTCAATCCATGAGTTATTTAGGCAAATGGGACGTGCAATATCCCCTCGGATGAGAGAAGAAATTTTGAGGGATATTAAGTCCAAACAAAATACATCTGCTCGTGTTTCTATCTGGTCCCGTTTGGGAAAAAGATTTGATACTACAGAACATCGACCCATAAAATCAAGACTGGGTCCAAGAANCCCAAAAGGACTAGTAAATGTTGTCTTTTCTTGATCGTCAGGAGCAATAGTAATTTGATGGTAACTGGTATATCCATCTAAAAAATAAAAATTTTTGTGCCCAGCAAGTATATCCACTATTTGATCTAAAAAGGGTAAAGGGAAGTGATCTTTCCTGGTGACAGTGTTTAATTTTCTATAATCAATGAATATGCCACCCAGTAACTTATCTGATAGGTATTAATTTATTATTTTCTTTTGTTTCAACAGTCACTCCTCCTTTCTTAGGAACAAATGAATTGGACTTACCCACGCGCTATCTGAAATAGGATATATAATTCCAGTGTCTAACCATTTTAAAATTGGACTACCATGCACTATCTAAAATATGATATATAATTCCAGTGTCTAACCATTTCAAAATTTCCTTCTTAACCTCTAAATTAGTATATATAATTCCAGTTTCTAACCATTTCAAAATTTTCTTCTTTACTACTTCTTTCATCATCAAATTTAATCTCCTTTGTGGATCAACTCTTGGTTTATATTGTTCCCACTTCTTTCATTATAGGGTTTAATCTCCTTTGTGGATCAACTCTTGGTTTATATTGTTCATCAATTCTTTCATCATTGGGTTTAATCTCCTTTGTGGATCAACTCTTGGTTTATATTGTTCATCTAGCATAATTTTATGCAGAGTTTAATCTCCTTTATGGATCAACTCTTGGTTTATATTGTTCATCTAATATAATTCTGTGCATACATATCGAATGACTGATTCCTTTAATATCAGCTAAGGTCCAACCAAAAACTTTCTTATATCTTTTTAATGACTGATTCCCTTAATGTCAGCTAAGGTCCAACCAAAAGCTTTCTTATATCTTTTCAATGTATCTAACTTTAATCTCTTTTGTGGATTAACTCTTGGTTTATATTGTTCATCTAATATAATTTTGTGCATACAAATTGAAGGACTGATTCTTTAATATCCACTAAGGTCCAACCAAAAGCTTTCTTATATATTTTCAATGTATCTAACAATTTTTGTTCTTGTCATTAGCTAAGGCCCAACCAAAAGCTTTCTTATATCTTTTCAATGTATATAACAGTCTTTGCTTGGCTTATATTGTTCATCTAATATAATTCTGTGCATACAGATTGAAGGACTGATTCCCTTAATATCTAAGGTCTAACCAAAAGCTTTCTTATATCATTTCAATGTATCTAACAGTCTTTGCTCTTACAGATCATCTAATTCTGAAGATATAATATCAGGTAATGTAGATGAGTCTCCCAAAAACTCATACTTCAAGTGATTAGGTAATGTTTTCAACTCAAGTTTTGGTGGTTTTATAATTGAAGGAAATAAATTCTTATTCGCATTTTCTATGATATCCAACATCTCAAATCTTTCTTGAACATAATCTAATTCTTCATTTTCTAATTTATCCAGAATAATTTTATCATTCTCTTCAATTTGTTCTTCAAAATGCTTTTCTTTTTCAAAATGCTTTTTATCTTCAAAATGTTCTTTAAAAGGTTCGTTCAGTAGAGGTTCAATAATTTCCATGTGAAAACATTCATTATCTCTTTCAACAGCATAGTATTTCATAGATTTCGCAATGTTAAAAGTCACTTCTTGATCATTAACTCTCATAGTTCTCCTTTTTGAACATCTATCATAGCTTCTCCAGTAGCTAAAAATGGTCTCCCTAAAATGATAGGTATTTCTTTATCTTTCTCCATATCTAGGTCCACTCTTACTAACACATCTTCTATAACTCCCTTAAGATATGTAACTGATCGATCCGCTAACTGTAGTGTTACAGAAGTAGGTGAGACTTCTCCTAATCCTAATCTTTTGAAAATTGATAGAGGCATAAGAATAATGCTGGCTCCGAAATCACATAAAGCTCTTCCATAAAATTTTTCACCGATAGCACATAGTATAGTGAAACTACCAGGATCTTTTAATTTTTCAGGAAGCTTTTTCTGAATAATTTCACGACACTCTTTGCTAAGTGCAACAATTTCGTTATCTGTGAACTTCCTTTTCTTGTTCAGAATATCTTTCATAAATTTCACATAATTGGGCATTTTCTCGGCCTCTACGAAGGGAATATTCACTGTTAACTTCTTAAGAATTTCTAAAAATTTGGAAAATTGCAAATGTTTACCGTTAACTTCTTATAAATTACTAAAAATTTGGAAAATTGTTTATTCTGTTTGTGTTGCTTCAATCTTTGAGGAAACAGTGGTGTTTACTGTTAACTTCTTAAGAATTTCTAAAAATTTAGAAAATTATTTATTTTGTTTGTGTTGCTTCAATCTTTGAGGAAACGGTGGTGGAGGTTTCTCCACAGTATTTTTCATTGGCGTAAATGGATACTCTAAATCTAGGTACTCATGATTCTTTTCTTTTTCAGTATCCACTTTCTCTTTTTCAGTTTCTATTTCTTTTTGCACTCTTGTCTCCAATTCTTTTGCCCTTTGTAATTGAATCACCTTGATTTGTTCTTTTCCTTGATCTTTAGGATTTGGTTCCATAGTGCTCGGAAAAGTTCCTAATGTTCGGTTACTAGGCGTAGTAGCGATATGCCCTAATTAGTTTTCAATATTCTCAATAGCAGTTCCTTGATGTTGTAATTGATTTCCTTGAATCTATAATTGATTTCCTTGATTCTGTAATTGTTGACCCATGTTTAATATTAGCTCTTCCATAGACAACTTCTTTCCTTAATTTGAGTATTATTGTTAAATCCTGGATGATAAGAAGGTCTATAGTTAACATTTGCTTGGTTGGATGAATTTCCTAATTGGTTCACTGAGTTGTTTGCCCAATGTTGATTTGTAGAAGAATTGTTATTCCAATTAAAATTTGGATGATTCTTCCAACCTCGATTATAATAGTTTGAATATGGGTTGTTGGGTCTATTAATAGAATTTAAGGTCTCATATGAAGGTTGAACATCCACAAATTGCCCAGATGAATTTTCTTCCATCATAGGTCTTGAAGAATAATTCATCCCATAATGATCTAATTTCTTTGATATTGCAGCAATCGGCAAAGCTAACATAGATATTGCATCAGAATCATGGATACTAGCTACTCTTTTAGGATTTACCCGCAGCCATTGAAAAATTGTTGGTAGCCATCTCTTATATTAATGAATAAGCCTCATCAAAAGGTTTTGACATTAAAGAACCACCAGCCGCAGCATCTACGATCTAAGAAATCCAACTAATCCATTATAAAAAGTTTGAATTATTAACTAATCTGGTAACGAATGATGAGGACACTTCCTAAGAAGATCTTTAAATCTCTCCCAAGCTTCATATGTTGACTTTCCATCAATCTGACAGAATGATGTTATGTAATTTTTTAGTTTAGCAGTATTTGATGGAGGGAAATATTTGGATAGAAATTTCTGTGACAGTTCTCCCCATGTTTTAATAGACCCTGGTCCTAACGAGTTTAACCACATCTTAGCGCTATCCCTCAGTAAAAAAGGAAAAATTCTAAGTCTAACAACATCGTTTGAGACTCTGTCATATTTAAAGTACTACATAGTTCTAAAAAACTAGCGAGGTGTAAGTTAGGATCTTCATTTGGTGTACCTCCAAATTGATTGTTTTGTACCATTTGGATAATAACAGATTTAAGCTCAAATGAATTAGCAACTACATCAGGATTTTGGATAGATAAGTGAATCTCATTTGCTGTAAGATTTGCATAATCTCTTAGGGGCCTAGGTTGGTGTTCATTCTCTATTCCTTGATTGTTCAGGTTGATTTCCATTGTATCGGAATTTATAGGTTCTCTTCTTGATTTTCTAATCCTCCTAACAGTGCGTTCTAATTCCAAATCATAGGGTATAAGATTTTCAGGTCCAAATTTATGCATATAATTAAATCAGTACACTCAATAATATAATTAACTAAATATAAATATAAAAATAAGTTGCAATTCAAGTAAAAAATTTTGAATAATCCTAATTTGTCTGTTACTCTGATCGTAATTTTACTCACTCACTCCGCGACAATGGCGCCAAAAACTTCACCGACATTTTGTAAATTGACAAATACAAGAATTTGATGGTGCTGCTAGAAGATTTAATCCCCCACAACGGCGCCAAGAACTTGACCAACTTTTTGTAAATCAACAAATACAAGAATTGATGGCGCTACTAGAAGATTTAATTTCCAGCAACGGCGTCTAAAGACATGATCTTGACTTTATAGATGTGTCTAATTTGATTAAGATGTATAAATATAATATTCAATAATGTTAAAGTTGAATTTGNTACTAGCAAGGTGTAAATTAGGCTCTTTATTTGGTGTACCTCCAAATTGATTGTTTTGTACCATTTGGATAATAACAAGTTTAAGCTCAAATGAATTAGTAGCTACATCAAGATTTTGGATAGATAAGTGAATTTCATCTGCTGTAGGATTTGCATAATCTCTTAAGGGTCTAATTGGTGTTCATTTTCTATTCCTTGATTGTTCATAATGTTTTCCATTGTATCACAATTTCTAGGGTTCTATTCCTTGATTGTTCATGTTGTTTTCCATTGAATCAGAATTTCTAGGTTCTCTTCTCATCATGTTTTCCATTGTATCACAATTTCTTGGTTTTCTTTTTAATTTTCTAATTTTTCTCACAGTTTGTTCTAATTCCGAATCGTATGGTATAAGATTTTTAGGTCCAAATTTGCGCATACAATTTAAAATTAGTACTCAGTAATATAATTAAAAATATAAATATAAATATATAGATATATAGATACGTTGCAATTTAAGTAAAAAACTTTTTAATAATTCTAATATGTCTGTTACTCCTAAAATTCTCCCTGATAATGGGCCAAAAACTTGACCGACCTTTTTGTAAATCAACAATTACAAGAATTTGATGACGCTACTAGGAAGATTTAAATTCCAGGACGATGCCAAAAACTTGACTGCGACTTTATATATATGTTTGATTTAATAAAGATGTATAGATATAATATTCANGTATTCCCTTTGTACTCCTTTTTGCTTTGTTAATTCAATTCAAAATTTTCCTCCAATACAAATATTTGTCCTAATTTATGATAGATAAATTGTGTAAAACTTAAAAATACTATTAAATCCTAAGATATAAATACACTTTTTAACAAAATAGTAATAATAAATAGATATATAAATTTATATATGGGTTGCCTCCCACAAAGCGCTTGGTTTAACATCGTCAACCCGACATACCATTATTTAGTCAGGATAAATTAACATTAAAACTTCTTTAGGTTGCGATATGTGTCTGACAGTGACTTTATATATGGTTAAAAATATAAGTATTTAATACTGTTGCTAAAAGAATTAATTCCTTAGCAACTGCACCAAAAACTTAATAACAGTTATAGATTCGATAAAGATGTATATATAAAATATTCAATAATTGNGAAAACAATACTTTAATCACAACAACAACGTTCAATTTGCTTATCTGTCACTAATAGGTAATGGAAATAAATAGATAATTTTAATAACTAATAAATAACTAATGATATAAAGTAGGGTTTAATTGTGATATNCAGGGAGAAAGAGAATACTACGGACTAAGATTTAATAAAAAGTAATACTTCAACTACAACAATGTTCAAGTTTCTTATCTGTCACTAATAGGCAATTGAAATAAGTAGATAATTTGGAAAGTAACTAATTATAGAAAATAACGTTTAATTATGATATTTAACATATAAGAAAGCATCCTTCTCCTTGCCAAGAAATTATAATGAATGGATAAAATGAATTAGTTCAAATTATATNTCACACAGAGTAATATTAAAACTATGAACTAAGATTTTAGAGAAACAATACTTATTCGCAACAAAAAAATTCAAATTGCTTATCTGTCCCTAATATGCAATTGAAATAAATATGTAATTTTAATAACTCTTAACTTACTAATTGAACTAATAAGGTTTTTAATGTGATATTCACTATATAAGAAAACATTCTTCTCCTTGTCAAGAAATTATAGTGAATGGATAAAGTGAATCAGTTCTAGTTGTATTGTGCCAAATAGGAGCATACCAATTCTTTACCCTTTGGTCCAGGCATAAAGAACATTGACTAATCCTACGCTTGTTTATTGAATCTACTCTTTACCCTTTGGTCCAGGCATAAAGAACATTGACTAATCCTATGCTTGTTTACTGAATCTATGGCTAGGCTGGGAGGACATCGGCTCTCACTTCGGAGCTCCCACGTTCCCCTTGCCTGAGGGTTAACATCTACACTTCAGCACCCAAACGATAGGACCAAATTGGGGATTTTAGTCTATCACTCTAAAATCCAATTCTACGCCTGATAATTTTATTTCCCTATTTATTTGTGCCCAACTTCCAAGGGCTTTGATCTCCTTGAATTTTGGATGTAATCTTCACTTTAGTTGTAAAACTCCACATATTTTAACAAATCAATTGGCCAGATTGAAAATAANATGGATGTAATCTTCACTTTAGTTGTAAACTTAACATATTTTAACAAATCAATTGTCCAGATTGAAAGTAAATTAAGATTGAAGTGAAAAGATCATTACAATTTCTTAAACATTTTAATGGCTTTACCAATTCAAATCACCATTTCACAAATCTCGAGACAAGGAGAAAGANTAATTTAATTGGTTAGATGGAAAGTAAATTAAGATCGAAGTGAAAGGATCATCACAATTTCCTTAACATTTTCATGACTCCACCAATTCAAATCATCATTTCACAAATCTCAAGACAAGGAGAAAGACAGAGAAAACTACTCAATATCATGGGGAAAACACAACAAAACTCTGAATTCATATATAAAAGCAAAGTCATACAAACTACAACAAGTAAATAAACTTATCTCTAATTTCTCCCCAAGNTATCTCCAATTCTATGCCTGATAATATTATTTACCTATTTATTTGCACCCAACTTCCAAGGGCTTTGACCTCCATGAATCTTGGATGTAATCTTCTTTCCCTATTTATTTGCACCCAACTTTCAAGGGCTTTGACCTCCCTGAATCTTGGATGTAATCTTCATTTTAGTTGTAAAACTCAACATATTTTAAAAAATCAATTGATCAGATTGAAAGTAAATTAAGATCGAAGTAAAAAGATCATCACAATTTCTTAAAGATTTTCATGGCTTCACCAATTCAAATCACCATTTCACAAATCTCAAGNGTCAACATATTTTAACTAATGAATTGGCTAGATTGAAAGTAAATTAAGCTTGAAGTGAAAAGATCATCACAATTTCTTAAACATTTTCATGGCTTCACCAATTTAAATCACCATACAAATCTCAAGACAAGGAGAAAGACAGAGAAAACTACTCAGATCTCATGGGGAAAACACAACAACTTGCAATTCATATATGAATCAGTTCATAAAAATTATAACAAGTAAATAATTTATCTCTAAATTTCTCCCCAAGAACACTTCTCGAAGTTCCTCTGAATCTCTTCCTTTCTTTACAGCACACANAAATAAAACTCAAAATTCATATATAAAATCAAATTCATAAAAATTATAACAAGTAAATAACTTATCTCTAAATTTCTCCCCAAGAACACTTCTCAAAGTTCCTCTGAATCTCTTCCNAGGAATTCATATATAAAAGCAATGTCGTACAAACTACAAGAATAAATGAACTTATCTCTAATTTCTTTCCCAAAAAACTCCTTAAAGTTCCTCTGAATCTCTTCCTTTCTTTACAGCGCACAGAATTACTCTTCGAAGCGGCAAGGAGGAAGAAATCTCTCACTTTCCCTCAACTCTTAAAATCTCTCGAAGAATTCCACAAACTTTTGACACTCTAGTAAATTCTCTATACACTAATGGAACCTCTCTAACCTCCATGACCTCTAGAGTCTCTCTCCTCTCTTAATTTTCGGCCAAAATCTTCTTTTAAAGTTGTGGATGAGCTTTCCTAAGAGTTTCTTAAGCATCCCTTCAAAATTTGTCCTCATCCAAAGCCTAGTTGGGCATAACTGCCGAGCTCGCCGTCGGTGGCCTTGTGGGGGCTGTCGGCGGACCTTCATAATGAATTAATTCTGAAGTTTCGGGGGTCGATGGTGCCGTCGGCGACCTAGTTCAATTCTTCACATTTTGGTCATTTTCGCTCCAAATTTTCTATTTTTTGCATCTTTTTGCTCCAATGAACCTATTTCATCATTCCTGCAACAAAACATCAAAAAAACCTTTCTTTAAAGTGCAGTATCATCAAAAACAGTATAAAATAGCTATGAAAATCATAACATATTTTCCTCTGGTCAAAATCCCTCAAACTTAACAATTACTTGTCCTCAAGTAATTTTAGTACTACATAAAAGTTATGATCTNACACACAGAATTCTTTTTTGAAGTAGCAAGGAGGAAGAAATCACTCACTTTCCCTCCACTCTTACAATCTCTCGAAGAAATCCTCACAATATTGGAACTCTAGTAAATTCTCTATACACTAATGGAACCTCTCTAACATCCAGGACCTCTAGACTCTCCCAATTTTTGGCCAAAATGTTCTTTTAAAGTGTTGGATGAGCTTTCCCAAGAGTTGCCTAAGCGTCCCTTTGAAAGTTGGCCTTATCTAAAGCTTGAGTAGGCATAACCGTCGATCTTGCCGTCAGCGGGGTCGATGGCACTGTCAGTGGGCTTCTGAAGAATTTTGTTCTGTAGTCTCGGGAAAAACTCACCGTCGACGGGGTCGAGGGCGCCGTCAGCGGCTTAGTTCAATTCTCCACATTTTGGTCCTTTTTGCTCCAAATTCACTCCTTTTTCAATCTTTTTGCTCCAATGACCCTAATTCATCATTCTTGCAACAAAACATAAAAAATACCTTTTTTTAAAGTGCAATATCATTAAAAACTGTATAAAATAGGTACGAAAATCTCAACATATTTTTCCTTGGTCAAAATGCCCCAAACATAATTATTAATTATCCTCAAGTAATTTTTAGTACTAGATAAAAGTTATGATCTACTGCAATAAAGTTTTTATTCAGAAATAATATACGTTTGACTTAAATAAATATTATAGTGAGATTTTCAGAAAAAAATTCAAGTAATTGAATTAACTCTGTAGCCACAAGATTATCTAGTTTTCAATTTTAAGCGTTCTAGTCTTCTATTTATTTCAAGAATGACTATAAGTTGTAATATTAAGTCACTTAGAATATTTAAGATATAGAAACTTCATGAGAACTCCACTAGTAAAAGATCTAATTCCATAAATATAAGTTGAGGAATGTATTTAAGTTTTTTGGTTTAGGTAGCTCCTGTGAAGCCAATTTTTGATTAGGCATATCCTCAAGCTTCTCCTCACTTCCATAAATTTTCTTTCTTTTTTTATTTTTCATTTGGATTTCTTTCAATCCTATATATATTTTTCTTTTCTTTTTGGGGATTGTTTTTAATCCTTTCTTTTTCCTTTTTCAAGTGAGGATTATTATATCTGGATAGCCTTTAATGATTTTCTCGCCTTTCTTTCCCTAAATTTGAAACTCAAAGCATTCCTTTACCTTATAAACATTTCATAGTTTTTATTTTCAAGTGAGGATTACTATATCTGGATAGCCTTTAATGATTTTGAACTTCACTTTTCTTTTCCTAAATTTGAAACTCAAAACATTTCATTATCTTATAAATATTTCATAGCTTTTACATCATTGAGCCTCAATCTTTTCTTCTCAAATGAACTAAATTTGAAACTCAAAGCATTCCTTTACCTTATAAATATTCATAGTTTTTACATCATTGAGATTGAAACTCAAAGCATTCCTTTACCTTATAAATATTTCATAGCTTTCACATCATTGAATCCCAAGATTACTATATCTGGATAGCCTTTAATGATTTTGAACATCACCTTTCTTTCCCTAAATTTGAAATATATCTGGATAGCCTTAATAATTTTGAACTTCACTTTTCTTTCCCTAAATTTGAAACTCAACACTCCTTTACCTTATAGATATTTCATAGTTTTTACATCATTGAGCCCCAATCTTTTCTTCTTCTTTACCTTATAAAAATTTCATAGTTTTTACATCATTGAGCCCATCTTTTCTTCTCAAACAAATTTTGAGATTCTTAATACTTCAAAATATAGTCTCCTTTACTTTAACTAGTTAATATCTTAAGTTACAAAAATTAATTTTCATTACAAAAATATTTCTTTAAATCTACCATAATATTTAAATAGTTGCAAAAATATAGTTACCTGAATTAAATTCACTACCTGAAATCATATAAATAATTTTTGAAACCATTGAAATAGAGGACATCTAATAGTTAATCTTTTTCTTCCCTCCCCCAAACTTAAATTTTTAAATATGAAATAATACAGGTGGAAAGAAAAATTATAAATATAAATTATACCTCAGTATTGTAGGCATTTTCATCATTCTGAAATTTCTGCATGCCTTCTCAAATTTTTACTTCACCTGGTCTGTAATATTAGGAGCTTTCTACACATATAAATCATTTAAATAATTTTTGGAGTAATGAAATTTTGAAATAAGTATAAAACTGAAACATTAAATAAGCATAATATTTCCTAACACAATCACAATACTAAATAATTAAAACTTAAAAATGCGAAATGAAAATCACATTACAATCCACAATTCTACTAAATATCTATTGAACTACACATTCACATTTAACTACCACTCTAACTTTATAAAAATTAAAATAATCCAAGTACACAAAATGAAAGTCCAAATACATAAACATTCATTTCTATTACAAAAAGATTACATAAAATAAAAATACAAACATAAGTACATCAATATCATTCTATATCAAAATCCCAAGCTATATCTTCATCGCATTGATCAACAGGTTGATTGGGTTGATACTGAGTGTATCGGGGGCATTCAAGAAACGTAACATCAAGCTCTCCTTTGTAGTGTCGGGCTCGAGCTTCATAATAGGCTACCTCAAAATTTGAATGCCTCTGTAGGTACTCACTATCATAATTGTGTCGACGTTCTAAACTTTCAATCCTTTCACTTATCAATTCTATGCTCTTCCGCTGCAAGGTCAACTCATTCATCAAATCAGTGAGAGCAAGGAGGAAATGGAAGGCGAAAGGTCATAACTTGTAGAGGGGACATCTCTACTAGTAAAAGGTTCTTGACTTCTACTCCCAGTTCTCCATTTCTCATGGGATTCATAAGTCTTCAAATTAGCTTACTAATGGGTTTCATAGGATAAACCCATTCTTCGTCTCCACTTTCCACTCTAGAAAGTTTGCAAATTGTGGGATTTCATAGGATAAACCCATTCTTCATCTTTAAATTCTACTCCAAAAAGTTTACAAATTGGGATAAGCCCATCATTCATCTCCAAATTCTACTCCAGAAAGTTTACAAATTGTATAAATAAGTTCAGGATGTCCTACTTTCTACTCCATAAAGTTTACAAATTGTATAAATAAGTCCAGGATGTCCTAGACCTCCACTAGTCTCACTCCTTGTCGTAGTCAATATATTCTTGACAATTATTCTCCCCATATTTATAGTTCTACTATTTTGAATATAGAAATTCAGAATAACTCTATCTCTAGTTTCTTCACTATGGTGATAGGTCGGTAACAGAGTAGAGGAAATGAAATAGTGTCATACCTTAGATGTGGCATTCAGCATGGAAGCAGAAAAATATACTCATTCTCGCTGTCTTATCTTCCATGTTCATTTCCCATCAGTGAGAAAGTTGAACACATCATTGAGGGGGTCTTCCATCGTACTAAAGGATACATATTGACAGCTGTAAGAGTCTGGGACTTCATAAAAAGTGTTGATGCGGGCGGCAGTAAACTCAACAGGGAATCCACGCACTTGAATGATTCTTTCATTAGAATAAATCACATTGGCATAGAACTCCTTTACAACATTTGCATCCCGCTTTATTGGTGTTGTAACAAAAGTTTTCCCACCTCCGCTCGGCAATAACTCGTTCGATCTCTCCTCCCAGACTTTCAAAAACTCGATCTTGTATGCACTTCTTTCCTTTAAATATGGAAGTAAATTTTGTTTGAGCCATCGCATTGACGAAGCGAGACTCGTCAAACTCAACTCTTCTCCTTTGTCGTGGAGCAATTTTAATCTAATCAAATTATAGAAAAATTCCAAAAATTACTTCAAATATGTAACCCATGGCTTCCAATAGTAATTCTAAGANGCACAAACACAATACCAACAAAACAACTAAAATTAAGAAATAAAAATCACATTACAATACAATTCACAATACTACTCAACATCTATTAAACTACACATGCATATTTAACTATTACACTAACTTTATAACAAAAATTAAAATCATTCAAATACAAAATAATAAAAATGAAAGTCCAAATACATAAGCATCCATTTCTATTACAAACAGATTACATAAAATAAAAATACAAACATAAGTACATCAATTAATTCTATAACAAAATCCCAAGCTATATCTTCATCGCCTTGATCAGCAGGTGGATTGGGTTGATACTGAGTATATCGGGGACACTCAGGAAACGTAACATCAGGCTCACCTTTGTAGTGTCGGGCCTGAGCTTCATAATAAGCTACCTCAAAATTTGAATGCCTTTGCAGGTACTCACTATCATAATCATGTCGGCGCTCTAAACCTCCATTCCTTTCACTTATCAATTCTATGCTCTTCCGCTGCAAGGTCAACTCATTGATCAAATCAGAGAGGGTAGGGGAACTAGAAGGTGGAAGGTCATAACTTGTAGAGGGGACATCTCTACTAGTAGAAGATTCTTGACTTCTACTCCCAATTCTCCATTTTTCATGAGATTCATAAGTCTTTAGATTTGTCTTACTAATAGGTTTCATAGGATAAAACCATTCTTCATTTCCAAATTCTACTCTAGAAAGTTTGCAAATTGCATAAATAAGTCCAGGATGTCCTAGACCTCCACTAGTCTCACTCCTCATGTAGTCAATATATTCTTAAGAATTATTCTCCCCACATTTATAGTTCTACTATTCCGAGTATAGAAAATCAGAATAGCTCTATCTCTAGTTATCTCACTATGGTGATAGGTCGGTAACAGAGTAGAAGAAATGAAATAGTGCCACGCCTTAAAGGTGGCATTCAACATGGAAGCAGAAAAATTTACTCGTTCTTGTTGTTTTATCTTCCATGTTCCTTTCCCATCAGTGAGAAAGTTGATCACATCATTTAGGGGGTCTTCAGTACTAAATGATTCATAGTGGTAGCTATAAGAATCTGAGACTTCATAAAAAGTGTTGATGCAGGCGGCAGTAAACTCAACAGAGAATCCACGCACTTGAACGATTCCGTCATCATAATAAATCACATTGGCGTAGAACTCCTTCACAAAATTTTCTCAACTTTATTGGTGGTGTAACAAAAGTTTTCCCACCTCTGCTTTGCAATAACTGGTTCGATTTCTCATCCCAAACTTTCAAAAACTCGATCTTGTACGCACTTCTTTCCTTTAAATATGGAAGTAAATTTTGTTTGAGCCATCGCNATCAAAAACTTGATCTTGAATGCACTTCTTTCCTTTAAATATGGAAGTAAATTTTGTTTGAGCCATCGCATTGACGAAGCGAGACTCGTTGAACTCAACCCTTCTCTTTTGTCGTGGAGCCATTTCAATCTAATCAAATTATAGAAAAATTCCACAAATTACTTNGCATTGACAAACCGAGACTCGTCAAACTCAACTCTTCTCTTTTTGTCGTGGAGCCATTTCAATCTAATCAAATTATAGAAAAATTCCAAAAATTACTTCAAATATGCAAATCAAGGCTTCCAATAGTAATTCTAAGAGTTCAATAATAAAATCCATGAATCTCTTCCCAAATTTTCTTTACATTCCNCCAAGAATTACTTCAAATATGCAAATCATGGCTTCTAATAGTAATTCTTAGAGTTCAACATTAAGATCCATGAATTTCTTCCCAAATTTTCTTCNTGTGGATCCATTTTAATCTAATCAAATTATAGAAAAATTCCACAAATTACTTCAAAAATGTAAACCATGGCTTCCAATAGTAATTCTAAGAGTTCAACAATAAGATCCATGAATNGAAAATCAAATATTTCTAGCTTGGAGTAAAGTTCTTACCTAAAGATGATCAAATCCGGTGTAAAAAAGCCTTAAAATTGTCTTCCAATCTAGGATCTCTCAAGCCCTAGGTCAAAAATGGAATTTTTAGGAGGAAGGGGATATGAATAGTGTTGGTTGACTGGTCAAAATCGTGGTTAAAGGTGTTTTTTGTGAGCTCGCCATCGGCGGGGTTGATGGCACCATCGGCAAACTCAATTAGAATTTAAATCCTAAGTCTCGGGAAAATCTCGACGTCGGCGGCGTCGAGGACATCCGTCGAAAATCTCTATTGATTTTGTCCAAATTCCATATTTTTGCGATTTCGATCAATTCCAAGCCTAAACGACATCCGTTTTNAAAAGATGATTAAATCCGGTGCCAAAAAGCCTTGAAATTGCCTCCCAAGCTAAAATCTTTCAAGCCCTAGGTCGAAAATGGCATTTTTAGGAGGAAGGGGATGATGAATAGTGGCAGTGATTAAAGGTGTTTTTTGTAAGCTCGTCGTCGGCGGGGTAGATGGCACTGTTGGCGCGCTCAATTAGAATTTAAATCCTAAGTCTGAGGAAAATCTCACCGTCGGCGGTGTCTAGGGCAGTGTCGGTGGGTTGTATTGATTTCGTCCAAATTCCAAATTTTTGTGAATTTGGTCAATTACAAGCCTAAAAGACATCCATTTAATATTTATAGACATAATTTTAAGTGAATAAATGATGTACTTAGCACATATAAACTTTCACAACACAAAACATCACATTTATATATAAATTCCAAGAGGTAGAATATACGTTACATAAAACACCTAAGTCTGGTATTTTCTCAACCTCAATACCTTAATTCAGCATCGTAATCCAAGCCACAACACTTAAAATGCTGAAAACAACATGTCTTATGCTTAGTCTCAACTATATAGAGATCTACAAGCATAATTGTAAAGCAAAGTAAATATAAACTTCAAATCAAAATACATAGATGGAAAGATAGGTAGTAATATAAATCTACTAATCCTCAGACTCGGTACTCGATTCTCCTCTGAGATCACCCATTGATNGATTTAGAGCCTTGAAATCGTCTCCCAATCCAAGATCTCTTAAGCCCTAGTTCGAAAATGACATTTTTAAGAGGAAGGGGAAGATGAATAATAGTGGTTGACTAGTCAAAATCACAGTTAAAGGTGTTTTTTTGTGAGCTTATCGTCGGTGGTGTCAATGGCACCATCGACGTGCTCATTTGGAATTTAAATCCTATGTTTCGGGTAAATCTTATCGTTGGCGGCGTCGAGGGCGCCGTCGGCGGGCTCTATTGATTTTGTCCAAATTTAAGGATTTTTGCGATTTTGATCAATTCCAAGACTAAACAACATCCGTTTAATCATTATAGACATAATTTTAAGTAACTAAATGATGTCCTTAGCACATATAAACTTTCACAACACAAAGCATGACATTTATATATAAATTCCAACAGGTACAATATACATTACATAACACACCTAAGTTTGGTATTTTCTCAACCTCAATAAATTAATTCAGCGTCACAATCCAAGCCACAACACTCAAAAAGCTGAAAACAAAACAACCTATGCTTAGTCTCAACTATATAGTGATCTACAAGCATAATTCTAAAGCAAAGCAAATACAAAGTTCAAATTAAAATACATAGATAGAGAGATAGGTAGTAATTTAAATCTACTAATCCTTAGTCTCGTTACTAGATTCTCCTCTGAGAACCCCTCATTGATCACACATGAATGAATAGTTTGTGCTAGTGTCGGAATGGAAATTCTTCAGTGGAATCCTCCTCTACTAACTTCATCCTCCTCATCAGTCATATCAAGCTATCTTCTAAGGGTCCAAAGTGTTTGAAATGTTCCTTCATCCTCCAGTCAAAATGATCGAAGAAATTTGAGATATTATTAATCACATGCATAACATTTTGTACCATCTTTTCCAATTTCTTGATTCGACGCAGGATCACAAGAAACTTATCAGGGACTAAGGGTTGAACTGGCATTGAATTCTGAGATGCTTGATCTACTATAATTACCATGTCATTTTCATCTTCAAAAACAGGAATCTCTCAATTGGATCCAAAGGCGTCCAAGGTAGCAGTATCTTTTCCTAATTTTCATAGGACATTTGGAACTGACTGCAAAGTGAGAGAATTTTGGAGGGGTGTCCAAGCCCATAAGTTGATCTGTGAACGATCAGGCCCAAAACCAACTTCACAATTATAAATCCAATGTCGATCGGCAGACCCATTTGAATGCAGTAATTCAAAATGGAACTTTCTTTAGAAACTTTACCGATCTTCATTGTCGGTAACAATTTCGTAGAAATGAAAAGAGCCAATATTTCAAAATAGGATTTAAGAGTGCTGCAGAAAAACTAACATACTCGTTTGCTCTTGTTTCCTAGTCGTCAGTTTTGTCCGTTAAGTATTGGTAAATCTCATTCATCTGGTTTCTAGTTGGGACGAAATTGGAATAGTGCCAGATAAGAACATTCTCTATTATACATAATTCGTTGATCCGTGCAGGAGTGAAAGTGATTCATCTTCCACACACATAAACAACTCCTTGATTGATTTCATGCAAATTTGCATAAAATTCTTTTACCACAGAAACCACTACGGTGGCAGTAGTGTAGCACAACACTTCCCATCTTCACTGCACTATCATTTCTTCAATATCCATCATGAGAGTATTCAATCTGTAATTCATGAATCCTTGTTCTTTGATCAATCTTTTCTTCGTCAGCAACTTGTTGAAGATTCATTGTGTTTCCGTATTAACAAAGTTTTGCCGATTGAAAACTCACATTCTGGGATTATCAGGGGAATTGGATGCCATAGATATGAAATTGACAGAGTTTCACTTCATTTTTGGAGGGAAAATATGAACTAGAAATTAATTTTTTGAGTTTAAAAAGACAATTCCCCTCCAAAAACTGCCAAAAACCGCCATTTGAACCCACAAAACCGTCAATTCACCGGTCTCACCGGCGGTTGATGGCGCCATCGGCGAGCATCTGTATTAATTTTGTCTGGTCTCTCGATAAAAACCCACCGTCGGTGGCTTCGAGGGCGCTGTCGGCGCCCAAGGAAAATTTTGCACAGTTTCGCTCTAGTCCGAATGCGTTTCTATTTTTCTTAATGGATCCAATTTTTAAGAAGTTTCAAGGGTAAATAAGAGTAGTAGAGCTTAATAATATCACAAACTAATGATAATTTCAAATAAAAACTACTATAATCGTGATAAAAATAAAGATAAACAGGGGTTGCCTCCCGCAAACTAACTATAATTTCAAATAAAACTACTATAATTGCAATAAAAATAAAGATAATTATGGGTTGCCTCCCCATAAAGTGCTTGATTTAACGTCGTCAGCCCGACCCATAAAGTGCTTGATTAAACGACTACTTTATATATGCTTAAAATACAAGATAAGTAAGGACGTAATAAATATTCAATAATTGTAAAGTCGCACTTATCAATGCAAGTATACGTATCGCTCAAGTAATATAGGGTTCTAATGGAGTCCTAGATATCAATCCCACAGGGTGTGGTTAGAATTGCTAACTAAGATTTTAGAAAAGCAATACTTTAATCACAACAACGAAGTACAAATTGCTTATGTGTCACTAATAGGCAATTGAAAAAAAACATAATTTTAATAACTAATAAAATTCTAATGATACTAAGAAGGGTTTAATTGTGATATTCAATATATAAGAAAGCATCCTTCTCCTTTTAAAGAAATTATAGTGAATGGATAAAGTGATATAGTTCAATTTAGATTGTGTCAAATAGGAGCATACCTATTCTTTACCCTTTTGTCCAGGCATAAAGAACATTGACTAATCCTATGCTTATTTAATGAATTTGCGGCTAGGCTGGGAGGATACCGGCTCTCACTTCGGAGCTCCAACGTTCCCCTCACCTAAGGGCTAACATCTACACTTTAACACCCTAATGATTGGACCAAATTGGGGATTTTAATCTGTCACTCCAAAATCTTCAATTCTACGCCCAATAATATATTTTCCCTATTTATTTGCACCCAACTTCCAAGGGCTTTAACCTCCCTGAATCTTGGATGTAATCTTCACTTTAGTTGTAAAATTCAACATATTTTAACAAATCAATTGGATAGATTGAAAGAAAATTATGATTGAAGTGAAAATATCATCACAATTTCTTAAACATTTTCATGGCTTCACCAATTCAAAAAACAATTTCACAAATCTCAAGACAAGGAGAACGACATAGAAAATTACTCAAAATTCATGGGGAAAATGCAACAAAACTCGGAATTCATATATAAAATCAAAGTCATACAAACGACAACAAGTAAATAACTTATCTCTAATTTCTCCCCAAGAACACTCCTTGAAGTTCCTCTGAATCTCTTCCTTTCTTTAGAGCACACTGAATTCCTCTTCGAAGTAGCAAAGAGGAAGAAATCTCTCACTTTCTCTCCACTCTTACAATCTCTCAAAGACTTTCTCACAATTGTTACACTCTATTGGAAATTGTATACACTAATGGAACCTCTCTAACCTCCAAGGCCTATAGACTTTTCCAATTTTCGGCCAAAATGTTCTTTTAAAGTTGTGGATGAGCTTTCTCAAGAGTTGCCTAAGCATCTCTTCAAAATTTGGCCTTATCCAAAGCTTGAGTGGGCATAACCGCCGATCTCACCGTCGGCGGCCTCGAGGGGGCTGTCGGGGGGCTTCTGAAGAATTTTGTCCTGTAGTCTCAGGAAAAACTCACTAATGGCAGGGTCGAGGGCGCCGTCGACGACCTAGTTTAATTCTCCACATTTTGGCCCTCTTCACTCAGAATTCGTCATTCCTGCAACAAAACATCAAAAATACCTTTCTTTAATGTGTAATATCATTAAAAACTGCATAAAATAGGTATGAAAATCTCAACATATTTTCCTTAGTTCAAAATCCCCCAAACTTAACTATTACTTGTCCTCAAGTAATTTTAGTACTATATAAAAGTTATGATCTACTGCAATAAAGTTTTAATTCAGAAATACTATAAGTTTGACTTAAATAAATATCATAGTGAGATTTTGAGAAAAAATTCAGGTAATTGAATTAGCCCTGTAGCCACAAGATTATCTAGTCATCAAGTTTAAGAGTTCTAGTCTTCTATTCATTTCAAACTCTATAAGCCATGATTAGCTAGTCATCAAGTTTAAGAGTTCTAGTTTTCTATTCATTTTAAGAATGACTATATGTTGTAATATTTAGTCATCAAGTTTAAGAGTTCTAGTTTTCTATTCATTTCAAGAATGACTATATGTTGTAATAATAAGTAATATCCAAAAGATAGGAACTTCATGAGAACTCTACTAGTAAACGACTTATGCCATAAATATAAGTTCAGAACTGTATTTAAGTTTTCCATTTAGGTAAGTCCACTGAAGCCAATTTTTGATAATATATATCCTCAAGCTTCTCCTAACTTTCATAATTTTTTCTTTCTTTATTCTTTTTCATTCGGATTGCTTTCAATCCTATATATTTTTTTCTTTTCATTTCAGGGATTGTTTTCAATCCTTTCTTTTTCCTTTTTTCAAGTGAGGATTACTATATCTAGATAGTCTTTAATGATTTTCAACATCACTTTTCTTTCCATAAATTTGAAACTCAAAGCATTTCTTTACCTTATAAATATTTCACAGTTTTAACATCGTTGAGCCCCAATCTTTTCTTCTCAAATGAATTTCTAGAATCTTAATACTTCAAAATATAGTTTCCTTTACTTTAAATTGCTAACTATAAACTTATTCTCTTATACTAATTATCTTAAGTTACAAAAATTAATTTTCATTACAAAAATATTTCTTTAAATCTACCATAATATTTAAATAGTTACAAAAATACAGTTAACTGAATTAAATTCACTACGTGAAATCATATAAATAATTTTTTAAAATATTGTAATAGGGACATCTAATAGTCATTCTTTTTCTTCCCTTCCCCAAACTTAAATTTTTAAATATGAAATAATATAGGTGGAAAGAAAAAATATAAATATAAATCATACCTCAGTATTGCAGGCATTTTCATCATTCTGAAATTTCTGCAGGTCTTCTTAAATTTTACTTCATCTGGTCTGTAATATTGGGAGCACTCTACACTTAAAAATCATAGAGGAATTTCTGGCTAATGAAATTTTGAAATAAGTATAAAACTACACATGCAAATTCAACTATAACTCTAACTTTTCTAACAAAAATTAAAATTATCCAAGTACAACATATTAATAATAATGAAATTACAAATACATGAACAATAATTTCTATTACAAAGGTTTACAAAAATAAAAATACAAACATAAGTACATCAATTTCATTCAATAACAAAATCCTAAGCTATATCTTCATCGCCTTGATCAGCAAGTGGATTGGGTTGATACTGAGTATATCGGGGGTACTCAGGTTACGTAACATCAGGCTCAGCTCTGTAGTGTCTGGTCTGAGCTTCATAATAGGCAATCTCAAAATTTGAATGCCTCTGCAGGTGTCACTATCGTAATCGTGTCGACGTTCTAAACCTCCAATCCTTTCACTTATCAAGTTTATGATCTTCTGCTGTAAGTTCAACTCATTCATTAAATCATAGAGGGTAGAGGAACTAGAAGGTGGAAGGTCATAACTTGTAGAGGGGACATCTCTACTAGTAGAAGGTTTTTGACTTCTACTCCCAGTTCTCCATTTCTCATGGGATTCATAAGTCTTCAAATTAGCTTTACTAATGGGTTTCATAGGATAAACCCATTCTTCATCTCCACTTTCCACTCTAGAAACTTTGTAAATTGAATAAATAAGTCCAGGATGTCCTAGACCTCTACTAGTCTCACTCCTCGTCGTAGTTAATATATTCTTAAGAATAAATCTCCATGCATTTATAGTTTGACTATTATGAATATAGAAATTCATAATAGCTCTATCTCTAGTTACCTCACTATGGTGATAGGTCAGTAATAAAGTAGAAGAAATGAAATAGTGTCATGCCTTAGAGGTGGCATTCAGCATGGAAGCAGAAAAATTTACCCATTGTCGTTGCTTTATGTTCCGTGTTCCTTTCCCATCAGTGAGAAAGTTGATCACATCATTGAAGTGGGCTTCCATTGTACTAAAGGAGTCATGGTGGTAGCTATAAAAGTCTGGGACTTCATAAGAAGTGTTGATGGGGGCGGCAGAAAATTCAACAGGAAACCTACGCACTTGAACGATTCTGTCATCAGAAAAAATAACATTGGCGTAGAATTCCTTCACAACAATTGCATCCACTTCATTTGTGGTGTAATAAAAGTTTTCCCACCTCCGCTTGACAATAACTCATTCGATTTCTCTTCCCAGACTTTCAAAAACTCGATTTTCTATGCACTTGTTTCCTTTAAATATGGAAGTGGATTTTGTTTGAGCCATCGCATTGATGAAGCAAGACTCGTCGAACTCAACTCCTCTCTTTTGTCGTGGAGCCATTTGAAACTAATCAAATTATAGAAAAATTCCAAAAATTACTTCAAATATGCAAATCATGGCTTCCAATATAAAGAGTTCAACATTAAGATCCATGAATTTCTCTCCAAATTTTCTTCACATTCTAAAATTTTTCATATCTCCTCAATGTGAAAGAAATCCATGGTTAAAATCAAATATTTTTAGCTTGAGTGAAGCTCTTACCTAGAGATGATCCAATCCGATGTCAAAAAGCCTTGAAATCGCCTCCCAATCCAAGATCTCTCAATCCCTTGTTCGAAAATGGCATTTTTAGGAGGAAGGGGATGATGAATAGTAGCAGTTGAATAGTCAAAATCACGGTTAAAGGTGTTTTTAGTGAGCTCGCCATCAGCGGGGTCGATGGCACCATCGGCGCGCTCAATTGGAATTTAAATCCTAAGTCTCAGGAAAATTTCAACGTCGGTAGCGTCGAGGGCACGGTCGGCGGGCTCTATTGATTTTGGCCAAATTCTAGATTTTTGCGATTTCTATCAATTCCAAGCCTAAACGACATCCGTTTAATCATTATAGACATAATTTTAAGTATCTAAATGATGTAATTAACACATAGAAACTTTCACTACACAAAACATCACAGTTATATATAAATTCCAAGGGGTATAATATACGTTACATAACACACCTAAGTTTGGTATTTTCTCAACTTCAATACATTAATTCAGGGTTGCAACCTAAGCCACAAAACTCAAAATGCTGAAAACAAGACAACCTACGCTTAGTCTCAACTATATAGAGATCTACAAGCATAATTCTAAAGCAAAGCAAATACAAAGTTCAAATCAAAATACATAGATAGACATATATGTAGTAATATAAATCTAATAATCCTCAGTCTCGGTACTAGATTCTCCTCTGATATCACCCATTGATTACACAAGAAAGAAGCGATTGAAGAATGGTCGGAAGGGATATTCTTCAGTGGAATCCTCTTCTATTAACTTCTTCCTCCTCATCAGTCGTATCAAGCTATCTTCTAAATGTCCAGAGTGTTCAAAATGTTCCTTCATCCTTCAGTCTAAATGATTGAAGAAATCGGAGATCTTATTAATCACATTCATGACATTTTGTACCTCATTTTCCAATTTCTTGATTCGACGTAGGATCACAATAAATTTATTAGGGACTAAGGGTTGAACTGAGAGTGAATTCTGAGATGCTTGATCTACTATAATTACCATGTCATTTTCATCTTTAAATACTGGGAATCTCTCAGTCGGTAACAGTTTTGCAGAAATGAAAAAGTGTCAATGTTTTGAAACGGGATTCAGGAGTGTTGTAGAAAAACTAACATACTCGTTTTCTCTTGTTTCCCAGTTAGTTTCATCCGTTAAATATTGGTAAATCTCATTCATCTGGTTTCTCGTTGGGATGAAACTGAAATAGTGGCAGATAGGAACATTCTCTATCATATACAATTTGTTGATCCATGTAGGAGTGAAAGTGAACCATCGTCCTCGCACATAAACAACTCGTTGGTTGATTCCATGCAAATTTGCATAAAATTCATTTACCACAGTAACCACCAGGGCGGCAGTAGTGTAGCACAACACTTCCCATCTTCCCCGCACTATCGTTTCTTCAATATCCATTGTGGGATTATTCAATCCGTGATTCACAAATCGTCGTTCTTTGATCAATCTTTTCTTCGTCAGCAACTTGTTGAAGATTCGCTGCGTTTCCACACTAATAAACTTTTGCTGATTGAAAACTCGCATTCTGGGATTATCAGGTGAATTGGACGCCATAGGAATGAAATTGGTAGAGTTTCACTTCGTTCTTAGAAAGAAAATATGAACTAGAAATCGAATTTTTGTGTTTGAAAAGACAATTCCCGCCCAAAAACTGCCAAAAACCACCATTTAAACCGACATAACCGTCAATTCACCGGTCTCGCCATAGGTGGGGTCAATGGCTCCGTCGGCAAGCCTCTGTATGAATTTTCTCTGGACTCTCGGGAAAAACCCGTGGTCGGGGGGCGTCAAGGGCGCCGTCGGCGCTCAAGGAAAAATTTACACAGTTTTGCTCTGGTCCTAATGCGTTTCAATTTTTCTTCAAGAATCCAAATTTTAAGATTTTTAAGGGTAAATAAGAGTAGTAGAACTTAATACTACCACAAACTAATGATAATTTCAAATAAAAACTACTATAATTGCGATAAAAATAAAATAACTATGGGGCTACCTCCCATAAAGCGCTTGGTTTAACGTTGTCAGCTCAACCTATTCTAGTGTCATTCAGGTTGAATGATCATTAAAACCTCTTTAAAATTTGGTCTTTTACCCTCATAATATGCTTTTAATTTGTGTCCATTTACTTTAAATCTATTTCTCGTCTTCTGATCTTCAATTTCAACAGCTCCGTAAGTATAAACTTGAGTCATCGTAAAGAGTCCTAACCAACGAGACTTCAATTTTCCAAGAAATAACTTCAACCTAGTGTTGTAAGGAAAAACTTCTTATCCTGGTTCAAAGTTATTTTGGTTTATCTTCCGATCCTACAATAGCTTTAAGTTTTGCTTATAAGTCTGGTCGTTATCATAAGACTCATTTCTTAACTTTTCCAATTCATTTAATTGTAACACTCTTCTCACTAGCATCTTTCAAATTATAATTGAATTCATTAATTGCCCAATATGCTTTATTTTCCAATTCTACTAGTAATTGACAGATCTTTCCAAAAAATCATTTTGTAAGGAGTCATTCCAATAGGAGTTCTATATGCAGTCTTGTAAGCTCATAATGCAGTATCCAATCTAGTGGACCAATCTATTCTACTAGGGTTTACAGTCTTTTCAAGTATTTGTTTAATCTCTCTATTAGAAATTTCAGCTAACACACTAGTTTGAGGATGATAGTAGAGATTCTATGAATAATATTAAATTTTTCTACCAATCTCTAAATGTATTTATTTCTAAAATGGGATCCTCAGTCAGTGATATTCATTCTAGACATTCCTTATCTAGTGAAAATATTTTTCATTAAAAACCTTGAAACACTTTTAACATCACAACGAGGTAAAGCTTATGCTTCAATCCACTTAGAAACATAGTCCACTACAATTAATATATATAAGTTCCCAAATGAAGAAATAAATGGTCCCATAAAATCTAATCCCCAAATATTAAAGATCTCAACTTCTAACATGAAATTCAGAGGCGTTTCATTTCTTGTAGATATACTGCCTACCGTTGACATCGATCACATGTTTTTATGTATCTATAAACATCTCTAAAGATGGTAGGCCAATAAAATCTAGCTTGTAAAATTTTATAAGCAGTTTTATCAATCCTAAAATGTCCTCCAAATTCAAAATCATGACATTTCTAAATGATTAACTCAGTTTCTTCATAAGGTATACATCTCCTCATAATAAGATCCTTACATTGTTTATGCAAATAAGGCTCATCACAAAAATATGCTTTTCCATCATGAATGAATTTCCTATGTTGTTGTAATGTCAGAATATGTGACAAAATATCACTTACAATATAGTTGACAATATCAACATACCATGATATTTTCCACTCATTAATATTATAAAGTTATTTATCAGGGAAACTGTCTGTAATTTCATTATCAGTGTTGGATAATTCTTGATTTTCTAATCTTGACAAATGATCAGCAATTTGATTATCAGTTTCCTTTCTATCAATAACCATAAAATCAAATTCTTACATCAAAAGTATCCATCTAATTAACCTTGGTTTGATCCCTTTCTTAAAAACCACAAGATCAAATTCTTGCATCAAAAGTATCCATCTAATCAACCTTGGTTTGACATAATTTTCTAATCTTGACAAATGATCAGCAATTTGATTATCAGTTCCCTTTCTATCAATAAAACAAGATCAAATTCTTGCATAAAAAATATCCATCTAATCAACCTGGGTTTAGCATCCTTCTTCTGCATCAAAAGTATCCATCTAATCAACCTTGGTTTAGCATCCTTCTTTTGCATCAGATATTTTTCATCAAAAGTATCCATCTAATTAACCTTGGTTTGGCATCCTTCTTTTGCATTAGATATTTAATAGAGTGATCAGTATGAACAACACATTTAACTCCAATTAAATAAGATCTGAATTTATCTAAAGCATACACCATTGCTAGTAACACTTTTTCAGTAACAGTGTAATTAATTTTTGCATAATTAAGAGTATTACTAGTGTAGTATATAATCTTAAAAATCTTTTTATACCTTCGTCCAAGAACAACTCTAATAGCATAATCACTAGCATCACACATCAGTTCAAATGGTTTCTCCCAGTTAGGCAAAATTATAATAGGGGTTGTGATTAATTTTTCCTTTAATAACTCAAAGGCATTTAAACAGCTTTCAGTTCAAATTTCTTGTCCTTTTCTAAAAGTTGGCATAGAGGTTTAGTAAATTTTGAGAAATCTTTAATAAAACGCCTGTAAAATCTAACATCTGAAAGAAAACTTCTGACCTCGCTTACATTAGTAGGAGGTGTTAGTTTTGATATAACCTGAATTTTTGCAGGGTCTGCTTCCATACCATTTTTTGAAATTTTATGCCCTAACACAATTCCAAATTTTTGCAGGGTCTGCTTCCATACCATTTTCCAAAATTTTATGCCCTAACACAATTCCTCCTGCAACCATAAAATGACATTTCTCCCAATTTAGAACTAAATTAGTTCTTTCGCATAACTCCAAAACTTTACAACCATAAATTGACATTTCTCCCAATTCAGACAAATTAGTTCTTTCGCATAACTCCAAAGTTTTTCAAGGTAATTTAAGCATGCGTCAAATGATGTTCCAAATATAGAGAAATCATCCATAAAGATGTTCAATCCATCATCAATTAACTTACTAAATATGGACATCATACATCTCTGGAATGTTGCATGTGCATTACATAATCCAAAAGACATTCTTTGAAAAGCAAAAGTTCCAAAAGGACTTATAAATGTTGTCTTTTTTTATCTTCAGAAGCAATAAGAATTTGATCGTAACCAGTATATCCATATAAAAAACAAAAATATTTGTGCCTTGCAAGTATATCTACTATTTGATCTAAAAAGGGTAAAGAGAAGTGATCTTTCCTGGTGGCAGTGTTTAATTTCTATAATCAATTAAATACGCCACCCACTAACTTGTCGGATTGGTATTAATTCATTATTTTATTTTATTTCAACAGTCACTCCTCCTTTCTTAGAAACACAATGAATTGGACTTACCCACACACTATCTGAAATAGGATATATAATTCCAGTGTATAGTCATTTCAAAATTTCCTTCTTAACTATTTCTTTCATCATCGGATTTAATCTCCTTTGTGGATCAACTCTTAGTTTATATTGTTCATCTAGCATAATTCTGTGCGAGTTTAATCTCCTTTATGGATCAACTCTTGGTTTATATTGTTCATCTAATATAATTCTGTGCATACATATCGAATGACTGATTCCTTTAATATCAGCTAAGGTCCAACCAAAAACTTTCTTATATCTTTTTAATGACTGATTCCCTTAATGTCAGCTAAGGTCCAACCAAAAGCTTTCTTATATCTTTTCAATGTATCTAAGACTAATTCCCTTAATTTCAACTAAGGTCTAACCAAAAGCTTTCTTATATCTTTTTAATGTATCTAACAGTCCGTGCTCTTGCTGATCATTTAATTCTGAAGATATAATAACAAGTAGTGTACATGAGTCTCCTAAAAATACATACTTCAAGTGGCTAGGCAATACTTTCATCTCAAGATCAGGTGGTTTTATAATCGATGGAAATAGATTTTTATCAGCATTTTCCGTAATATCCAACATCTAAAATCTTNAGATATATAATTCCAGTGTCTAACCATTTTAAAATCTCATTCTTAACTACTTTTTTTATCATCAGATTTAATCTCCTTTGTGGATCAACTCTTGGTTTATATTGTTCATCTAATATATTTTGTGCATACAGATTTAAGGACTGATTCCATTGATATCAGCTAAGGTCCAACCAAAAGCTTTCTTATATCTTTTTAATGTATCTAACAGTCTTTGCTCTTGCAATTAATTTAATTCTAAAGATATAATAACATGTAATGTAGATGAGTCTCCCAAAAACACATATTTCATAATCATTTAATTCTAAGGATATAATAATAGGTAATGTAGATGAGTTTCCTAAAAATACACACTTCAAGTGGCTAGGAAATACTTTCATCTCAAGTTCAGGTGATTTTATAATCGATGAAAATAGATTTTTATCGGCATTTTCCATAATATCCAACATTTCAAATCTTTCCTAAACACAATCTAATTCTTCATTTTCTAATTCGCCCAAAATAACTTTATCATTCTTTTCAAATTGTTCATTCTCTACAAAATGTTCTTCTTCTTCAAAATGCTTTTTATCCTCAAAATGTTCTTTAAAATGTTCGTTCAGTAGATGTTCAATAATTTCCATGTAAAAACATTCATTATCTCTTTCAACTGTAGGGTATTTCATAGATTTTGCAATGTTAAAAGTCACTTCTTGATCATTAACTCTCATTGTTAAATCTCCTTTTTGAACATCTATCATATCTTTTCCAGTAGCTAAAAATGGTCTCCCTAAAATGATAGGTATTTTTTTATCTTCCTCCATATCTAGAGCAATAAAATCCACAGGAAAGATAAATTTATCCACTTTTACTAACATATCTTCTATAACTCCCTTAGGATATGTAACTGAAGGATCCGCTAATTGTAGAGTTACAGGAGTAGGTGAGACTTCACCTAATCCTAATCTTTTGAAAATTGATAGAGGCATAAGATTAATGCTGGCTCCCAAATCACAACTCTTTCATAAAATTTTTCACCGATAGCACACGGTATAGTGAAACTATCAAAATCTTTTAATTTTTTAGGAAGCTCTTTCTAAATAATTGCACTACACTCTTCGCTAAGTTCAACAGTTTCATTATCCGTGAACTTCCTTTTTTTTGTTCAGAATATCTTTCATAAATTTCACATAATTGGGCATTTGCTCTAAAGCTTCTTGAATAATATTTACCATTAATTTCTTAAGAATTTATAAAAGCATAGAAAATTATTTCTTCTATTTGAAGTTTACTGTTAACTTCTTAAGAATTTTTAAAATTTTGGAAAATGGTTTATTCTATTTGTGTTGCTTCAATTTTTGAGGAAACGATGGTGGAGGTTTCTCCACAGTAAATTTCAATGGTGTTAATAGATACTCTAAATCTTGGTATTCATGATCCTTCTCTTTTTTGGTATCCACTTTCTCTTTTTCAGTTTCTATTTCTTTTACCTTGTTTCCAATTCTTTTCCACTTCGTAATTATCGCTTTAATTTGTTATTTTCCTTGGTCTTCTTATTTCCAATTCTTTTCCACTTCGTAATTGTATCGCTTTGATTTGTTCTTTTCCTTGGTCTTTAGATTTGGTTCCAGAGTACTAGGAAAAGTTCCTAAGGTTTGGTTACTAAGTGTAGTAGCGATATGCCCTAATTGGTTTTCAATATTCTTAATAGCAGTTCCTTGATTTTGTAATTGATTTCCTTAAATTTGTAATTGATTTCCTTGGTTCTGTAATTATTGACCAATGTTTAATGTCAGCTCTTCCATAGAAAACTTCTTCTCCTTAATTTAAGTTTTACCGTTAAATCTTGGAGGATAAGAAGGTCTATAGTTAACATTTCCTTGGTTGGATGAATTTCTTAATGGGTTCACTGGGTTGTTTGCCCATTGTTGATTTGTAGAAGAATTGTTATTCCAATTAAAATTTGGATGATTTTTTCAAACTGGGTTATAATAGTTTGAATAAGGGTTGTTGGGTCTATTAATTACATTTAAGGTCTCATATGAAGGTTGAACATCCACAAATTACCCAGATAAATTATCTTCCATCATAGGAGGTGTTGGAGAATAATTCATCCCATAATGATCTAATTTCTTTGATATTGCTGCAATCTGTGAAGCTAACATAGATATTGCATCAGACTCATTGATACTAGCTACTATTTTAGGATTTACCCTCTTAGAGGGCCATTGAAAATTGTTAGTAGTCATCTTTTCTATTAATGAATAAGCCTCATCAAAAGGTTTTGACATTAAAGAACCACCTGCCGCAGCACCTATAATCGATCTAGGAGATCCTACTAATCCATTATAAAAAGTTTGAATTATCAACCAATCTGGTAACGAATGATGATTGCACTTCCTAAGAAGATCTTTAAATCTCTCCCAAGCTTCATATATTGAGTCTCCATCAATCTGATAGAACGATGTTATGTCATTTTTAAGTTTAACAGTTTTGTATGGAGGGAAATATTTGGATAGAATTTCTGTGAAAGTTCTCCCCAAGTTCTAATAGATCCAAGTGCTAACGAATTTAACCACATTCCTTATCTCCTAAGTGATTAAGTAGGAGCTAACGAGTTTAACCACATCTTAGCCTTATCCCTCAGTGAAAAAGGAAAAAGTCTAAGTCTTTGCTAACAAATTTAACCACATCTTAGCCTTATCCCTCAGTGAAAAAGGAAAAAGTCTAAGACTACTAACGAGTTTAACCACAACTTAGCTTTATCCCTCAGTGAAAAAGGAAAAAGTCTAAGTCTAAGGTGTTAACAAATTTAACCACATCTTAGCCTTATCCCTAAGTGAAAAAGGAAAAAGTCTAAGTCTAAGCCTCGTTTGAGACTCTGTCATATTTAAAAGTAGCACACAGTTCCAAAAAACTAGCGAGGTGTAAGTTCGGATCTTCATTTGGTGTACCTCCAAATTGATTATTTTGTACCATTTGGATAATAGCAGGTTTAAGCTCAAATGAATTAGTAGCTACGAGGATTTTGGATAGATAAGTGAATTTCATCTGCTGTAGGATTTGCATAATCTCTTAGGGGTCTTAAGCTCAAATGAATTAGCAGCTACATCAGGGTTTTGGGTAGATAAGTGAATTTCATCTGCTGTAGGATTTGCATAATCTCGTAGAGGTCTATTGGTGTTCATTTTCTATTCCTTGATTGTTCATAATGTTTTCCATTGTATCACAATTTCTAGGGTTCTATTCCTTGATTGTTCATGTTGTTTTCCATTGAATCAGAATTTCTAGGTTCTCTTCTCAATCTATTCCTTGACTGTTCAGTTTGTTTTCCATTGTATCAGAATTTGTAGGTTCTCTTCTTAATTTTCTAATCCTTCTAACAGTGCGTTCTAATTCCGAATCGTAGGGTATAAGATTTTCAGGTCCAAATTTACGCATACAATTTGAAATCAGTACTTAGTAATATAATTAACTAAATATAAAAATAAGTTGCAATTCAAGTAAAAGTTTTCTAATAGTCCTAATTTATTTGTTACTCTGATTGTGATTTGACTCACTCACTCAATCAGTCAATCACTCCCCGGCAACGGCGCCAAAAAATTGACAATGACTTTTTATATGCTTAAAAGACAAGATAAATATAGACATAATAAATATTTAATAATTTTAAAGTCACACTTATCAACGTAAGTATACTTATCGCTCAAGTATTATAGGGCTCTAATGGAGTCCTAGATATCGATCCCACAGGGAGTGGTTAGAACTGTGGACTAAGATTTTAGAAAACAAATACTTTAATCACATCAATGAAGTTCAATTTGCTCATCTATCATTAATAGGCATTTAAAATAAATATATAATTTTAATAACTATTAAATAACTAATGATAATAAGGATTAATTGTGATATTCAATATATAAGAAAGCATCGTTCTCCTTGTCAAAAAATTATAGTGAACGGATAAAGTGAATTAATTCAATTTAGATTGTGCCAAATAGGAGCATACCTATTCTTTACCCTTTCGTCCAGGCATAAAGAACATTGACTAATCCTACGATTGTTTACTGAATCTGCGGCTAGGTTGGGAGGATATCGGCTCTCACTTCGGAGCTCCCACGTTCCCCTCACTTAAGGGCTAACATCTACACTTCAACACCCAAATGATAAGACTAAATTGGGGATTTTAGTCTGTCACTCTAAATCTCCAATTCTACGCCCGATAATATTATTNTGCCGCAGCACCTATAATCGATCTAGGAGATCCTACTAATCCATTATAAAAAGTTTGAATTATCAACCAATCTGGTAACGAATGATGATTGCACTTCCTAAGAAGATCTTTAAATCTCTCCCAAGCTTCATATATTGAGTCTCCATCAATCTGATAGAACGATGTTATGTCATTTTTAAGTTTAACAGTTTTGTATGGAGGGAAATATTTGGATAGAATTTCTGTGAAAGTTCTCCCCAAGTTCTAATAGATCCAAGTGCTAACGAATTTAACCACATCTTAGCCTTATCCCTCAGTGAAAAAGGAAAAAGTTTAAGTCTAACAGCCTCGTTTGAGACTCTGTCATATTTAAAAGTAGCACACAGTTCCAAAAAACTAGCGAGGTGTAAGTTCGGATCTTCATTTGGTGTACCTCCAAATTGATTATTTTGTACCATTTGGATAATAGCAGGTTTAAGCTCAAATGAATTAGCAGCTACATGAGGATTTTGGATAGATAAGTGAATTTCATCTGCTGTAGGATTTGCATAATCTCTTAGGGGTCTAGGTTGGTGTTCATTATCTATTCCTTGACTGTTCAGTTTGTTTTCCATTGTATCAGAATTTGTAGGTTCTCTTCTTAATTTTCTAATCCTTCTAACAGTGCGTTCTAATTCCGAATCGTAGGGTATAAGATTTTCAGGTCCAAATTTACGCATACAATTTGAAATCAGTACTTAGTAATATAATTAACTAAATATAAAAATAAGTTGCAATTCAAGTAAAAGTTTTCTAATAGTCCTAATTTATTTGTTACTCTGATTGTGATTTGACTCACTCACTCAATCAGTCAATCACTCCCCGGCAACGGCGCCAAAAAATTGACAATGACTTTTTATATGCTTAAAAGACAAGATAAATATAGACATAATAAATATTTAATAATTTTAAAGTCACACTTATCAACGTAAGTATACTTATCGCTCAAGTATTATAGGGCTCTAATGGAGTCCTAGATATCGATCCCACAGGGAGTGGTTAGAACTGTGGACTAAGATTTTAGAAAACAAATACTTTAATCACATCAATGAAGTTCAATTTGCTCATCTATCATTAATAGGCATTTAAAATAAATATATAATTTTAATAACTATTAAATAACTAATGATAATAAGGATTAATTGTGATATTCAATATATAAGAAAGCATCGTTCTCCTTGTCAAAAAATTATAGTGAACGGATAAAGTGAATTAATTCAATTTAGATTGTGCCAAATAGGAGCATACCTATTCTTTACCCTTTCGTCCAGGCATAAAGAACATTGACTAATCCTACGATTGTTTACTGAATCTGCGGCTAGGTTGGGAGGATATCGGCTCTCACTTCGGAGCTCCCACGTTCCCCTCACTTAAGGGCTAACATCTACACTTCAACACCCAAATGATAAGACTAAATTGGGGATTTTAGTCTGTCACTCTAAATCTCCAATTCTACGCCCGATAATATTATTTTCTTATTTATTTGCACCCAACTTCCAAGGGCTTTGACCTCCCTGAATCTTGGATGTAATCTTCACTTTAATTGTAAAACTCAACATATTTTAACAAATAAATTGGCTAGATTGAAAGTAAATTAAGATCAAAGAGAAAATATCATCATAATTTCTTAAAGATTTTCATGGCTTCACTAATTCAAATCACCATTTCAAAAATCTCGAGACAAGGAGAAAGACAGAGAAAACTGCTTAGATCTCATGGGGAAAACACAACAAAACTCAAAATTCATATATAAAATCAAAGTCACACTAATTACAACAAGTAAATAACTTATCTCTAATTTCTCCCCAAGAACACTTCTCAAAGTTCCTCTGAATCTCTTTCTTTCTTCACAGCACACATAATTCCTCCTCGAAGTAGCAAGGAGAAAGAAATCTCTCACATTCCCTCCACTCTTACAATCTCTCGGAGAATTTCTCACAAATGTTACACTCTATTGGAAACTCTATACACGAATGGAACCTCTCTAACCTCCAAGGCCTCTAGACTCTCTCAATTTTCAGCCAAAATATTCTTTTAACGTTGTGGATGAGCTTTCCCAAGAGTTGCCTAAGAATCCCTTCAAAATTTGGCCTTATTCAAAGCTTTAGTAGGCATAACCGTCAATCTTGCCGTCGGTGGGCTTCTAAAGTATTTTGTCCTGTAGTCTCGGGAAAAACTCGCCATCGGCGGGGTCAAGGGCGCCGTCGGTGGCCTCGTTCAATTCTCCATATTTTGGTCCTTTTTGCTCCAAATTTGCTTCTTTTTGCATCTTTTTGCTCCAATGACCCTAATTCATCATTACTGCAACAAAACATCAAAAATACATTTCTTTAAAGTGCAATAACATCAAAAATAGCATAAATTAGGTATGAAAATCTCAACATATTTTCCTTTGGTCAGTAGCCTTTAGTAAAAGAGAGGATTTGGAGAGTGGAAGTGTTGCATGGGAGAGGGGCAAGAAAGAGAGAGAAGAGAGAAGGTCAAGAGCTTGGAGATTTTTTTCAAGGATTGCAAGAGGAGAGGGAAGGTAAGAGATTTCTTCTTCATTATATTTCTAAGAAAGAATTGAGAGTGCTTGTAAAGAGAGAAAGACTTGAAGAGAACTTCTAGGGATTTTCTTAAAAAGGATTTTGAGATAAATTGTGTCTTTTTTACTTTTATTTTGTAAACTTATTTTTACATATGAAATCTATGTTTTTTCATATCCTTCTCATGAATTCTGAGTAGTCTTTTTTAACCTTCTCCCTACTTTGAGATATGGTTTTGTGAAGATTTGATTTTTTTTATACAGTTTTAAATGACAATAATTTGTGCTGATTTGAACTCTAATCTTCATTTACTTTTGAATCTGGTTAATTGAATTGTTAAAATGTGTCGAGAAACATATGTTCCTAAAAGGCTTTGATTTCCACAACATAGGGAGAATCACATTTGATTTCATGGGAGAGGATGTCATCCACGGAGTTGAGTGCAAATAAATAGGGAAATATACTTTGTCGGATGCAGAATTGGAGATTTTAAGGTGATAGATTAAAATCCCCAAATTGGTCCAGCTGATTGAAAACAGATGCGAGGTTGTTAACCCTCAGGTGAGGGAGTAGTGGAGCTCTGGAGTGGCAGCCAATGTCCTCCCAACCTAACCACAGAATTAGGGACCAAACTCTGGACTAGTCAATGTTCTTTATGCACTCGGAAGAGGGTAAAGAATAGGATTGCTTCTTTTTAANAATACTCATTGTAAAGGGGAATGATGCGTTCTTAAATTTGAACTCTTCATCACAAAAACTATATTTATTTTTTGTAATTTTGCATTTGAAAGCTTAGCAATTAGTTTAATTAATTTTGTCTTTTTATTGCGTTTTATTTAGCATTCACTCTATTACTTTATATTTGAATTTAGCACTACACTTTTGTAGTTTAAAATTGTAGTTCACATTATAATCTTAACAATTTACTCATAAAAATTTTCAACTTCCATGGGGGATCGATATATAGGACTCCATTAGAGTCCTTTATTACTTGAGTGATACGTAAACTTACGTATTTTTAGGGGATTTGACAATCTAAAGATTTTTAAAAGATAAAAATATTTTCATTAAAATTATTTTTTTGGGATTAATTTACATATTTACTATTATATCCGCCGTGTGTATGTTGTAGTAATGAAAAATATTTGCATTATTAATACACTAAATCCACCCGCATCAAGTTTTTGGTGTCGTTGTCAGGGAAGTAAAAAAAATTAAATTTCTTCCATATGAAAGCTTCGTATGATGTAGGTCAAGTGTCTATATAATTTTGCATGAAATAACAAGGGAGAAGACAATATCTTGGAATAAATGAGGATTTACTATACTTTGATGGTCACATTTATCCATATGAGTTTATCAATTGATTCCAAAAAGTCGAACAAATTTTTTATTATAAATATGTTCCCTAATATAAAAAAGTAAACAAGTTCAAAAAGCTCATGTCTTTGTAATGGGAGAACTTAAAGCATATTTCATAGCTAAAATGGAAGAATGAGATCACATGACAAAAAAGATGCAATGCAAATACATTCCTCTACCACATTGACAAGACATGTTCATAAAACTCTATACCTTGAAAGAGAGACTCTTCTATGTAGGAGTATATAACTAATTTTGATCAGCTCATACTAAGATTTGAGTTATAGAAAGAAGAGAAGCATACAATAGTAAAACATTTATAAGGAGTGAAGTCATCTTTTAGTAATGTGGTATACTATAACCATATTGATCTCTACTCGATATACAAACCCTCAATTTATATGTGGACAAACATCAAAATTACAAGAAGATAAGCACAACTTATACATAAAATTTAACTCCAGGATCAGAAAAAAGAATAAACCCATTGAAGCATCCTAGCTAACTTTGTCCAAAACAAAAAAGAAAACTAATTCATATGAGACAAAAAGTGGAAAAAACTAACACTCTCAAATCCATCATTGGTAGGAAGTGCTTTATGTGCCACAACTTAGTGCACATTGTAGCAATTGCCCAAATTTGAGGTTAATTTTTTTCACTAAGCAGGGAGAAGTAAGAAAAATGGATTGTAACATAGGAGAGGATAAAGTTTTTTGGAGAGGACTATCAGTTATCAATGGATAAGTAAGAGAAGCTATTGATGCAAGCTAAGCCCATGAGAGACTCTAACAAGACTAACACTTGTTTTTCTAGAAGGTAGTGGCTTCGAGAAGTTGATATTAGAAAAGAAGTAAGTCTTATTGTAGGAGTTAACATATAAGCAAACTGACAATGAACCTCCTTTGTGGTTGCCACCAGAAATAGTTTAGCATGCCAAAGATTTTATAATAGTGTTGATTTCTCTATGCATACTTCTTTCTCTAATGAGCCCAACCAAGTATGAGGAGTGTGAGAAGATTATTATAGATTTAATAGTTTGAATTATGATTTATGAAAATGCATATCTTTTTATAGTCTTAGCTCTAATAAAAATGAATGACTATTTATTTTATTTAGAAATGCTTTAGAATGATGTATGTGCATTAGAGTTGCATGGAATGAAGATAAGTGCATATTTTATAGTGTGGTTGCCTCAAACATAATAAGACTATGATATTGTTATGGTGGTGGTTGATCGATTATAGAAGCCTATATATAAGAAGAAGAAGCCTCTTCTGGACGGAGATAATGATGCGAGAGCTTTTATTATGGGATTTTTGCAACCAAGAATCGTAGAAACTCATGAACCATGGGATCTCGTAATCCCCTAAGTTGAACAAACGCCCATATGGACTATAGCTAGACTTTCTTGCAAGTGTTGATGTCAGCCTCTTTGTAATAATATTTTAATTAGAATTTATTTTCTTTTGCTTGAGAACTATTTGTTTACTATTAATTTCTTGTTTAGTAAACGTTTATGTGGCTTTGTGTGATTTGGATATTGTAATGTTTGATTTCTGCTATAATCGTGTTTTATTCATATAAATGCAACGGTGTATCAGTATCTTACTCAGGAATAAATTTCGGAACCTCATCAACATTCTATGCATGGTTTTCACCCGTGCGAACATCTTTGTTCATGGCTACTATTGCTAAAAAAATAAAGGTGTTGTTTAGCTAGAAGAAATTGTCGTTTCTAGCTATTTGAGTCACTGTCGTGTGGCCAATCATGTATGAATTCAACTAACATATTTCCTTTGTACATTTTATAAGGGAGCTAAACATGATTTAGCTATGATTTGTGCTCGACTTGCTTTATTTATACCTCTAATTTCATTTTTGTTTAAAATTTTTTGAAAGAAAAATTTACATACTTATTTTAAAATTCTTGTACATTCAAATATCTAGCATTTAAAGAATTTTAATATTATTTTTCTAGAAATAACAATATCTAAATCTTATTTTAATAATATTTTCACATTTAAATTAAAACAATCTTGATATAGATATTTGATATTATTGTGAGATTAAAGTCCAAAAAAAATAATGAGATAAAGTTAAATACGACATATATAAATAAAGTGGCATTTACATACATATCATGTATTTCTTATGTACTATCATAATTTATACTAAATTTTCTATATTTATATTCATTGCAATCAAATCCTTAATATTACTCAAAAAATATTATTATCATTTACTTTATAAAAGAAAAATATACATTTTCATATATTTATGGATGGCGTCAACTTTTTAAATGCAGATATACAAGTTTGTCTTTGGATAAGATTCTGTAAATTTCTCATAAACAAAAATAAATAACGTTGGGAAAACTACAAGGGCGTTTATGTAAAGAAGTATTGTTGAGGGCTGCAGGGGAAAATGTAAAATGCCCGGCCCCTTCGGAATGTCTGCTGTCCGGACGCAAATGAGCTGGCGGATTCAATTGTCGGAGCTTTGCTCCCGCCGCGTGCCGGTACACAGAACGTCCGGCTAAAGGGACGCGTTTCGACTCACTAGTTGCTCTTCTACAGTCTTTCGCTGCACGGCGTTTTGATTGATCCAGCTGAACATGCTGACGTGGAGCCCACAATCCTTGGAGGGGGAGTCCTTCCCTTTGTGACGCGCGTTAAGTTTTGGGGAATGAAGACAAGGTCGGTCAATTTTTAGAGAGGTGGTGTTTTCGAAGCGGACTTATTGCAGACGTATCGTTGAATTTTCATAAACACGATTAATAAATTAATGCGGCAATTACACACAGGTCCGCTAAACCTTGCTATTTACATATTTACCACCCTCTTTAATCCATTTTTCAAATTAACTGAAATATAGAAATTCAACGTAAAATTCCAATACAAATTTTTTTATCTTTTATAAATTCTTAATAATCTGATCGTGATGCACATAAATAAATCGATTCGATAATTAGAGAAATTAATGATATTTTTGTAAATAATAATGTTCCACGTGCTACCATGCCAAAGAGGCCTGCTTTGACGCCTAACACTATTAGATATATCCAGGAATTTGCACTACCCAATTAACGCTAAAAATAAACTGTAATTCTAATGCTCACCGCCGAAAAGAAATCAACATAATCTATAACTTTTATTATATTTAAAATTTTTAATTGATGATACCAAAGCCCCAATAAATTATGCTGAAGAAGAAAAAGGCAGAAAAAAAGAGCTAAAAATAGAAGTTGCAGGCTTTCGCTAAATTGATGTCGCAATGCATATATAATTTCATAGTATGAATTAATGACTAATATTTAAACATTGATAACGTTGCAATCAATTTGTACACCAAAAAACTGTCATAATTAATTTCTAGATTTTCTAGTGTTTCAAGTCAAAGGAAATACTACCAGGATCCTCCCTTTGTCGAAAAGATAAATGTCCTCATAAATCTGACCGACTGAAGATCACCTAGCCGCCTAATAACCAGTCCAGTGAAAGACTATTGACAAACCAAAGGTATTATGACCAAAGAGCCACCCAAGCCAAGAAGGGGCAATCGTCCACGCCAACAATCAGATAAAGCTCTACCACCCCAACCAAACTAATAAGTATCAACACAAATCTCTTTCAACAACTTCTCCAAAAAAAATGGTCGGTCGCACGAATGCCGACTAACTACCACACTAAAAAATAGAACGGCTTCCTAGAACGAAGGCCGACTGACGTTCAGGTGAAAGCCAACTGAAATTAGCTCAAGAGGCCAACCCAAGGACCTGTCGAGTGAAAGGTCCAGGCTAACAAAAAGATAATAATACCTTGTACAATCCTTTTAAAGTAGGGGTAAAATAAAGATTTTTTTTCTTTTATTTGTCCATCTCTTAACAATATGGGGACCATTCCTTGTATCAGAGGCTTTTTAGCTCTTTTCTATCAACCTTTTATATAGGGAGAACTCTCTATCTCTCTCTCTCTCTCTCTATTTAAACCTCTACTTTCAATATATAAAATGGGTCACTTATCCCGAGGAATATACAGTTTGCCTCGAAGAGGCAAGTTGCTATGTACTCTCTCATTCTCTCTCCCTCTCTATCTTTCTACCACTCTCCCTCGATCCAATCCCTGGGAATGCCTCATAGGAAAAATTTGAATTCAACATCCTAAAAAGTTTAGTGAGCGCGAAGCATGGTATCAACAAGAAATGCAGTGACACTAACGATGAGAAATATACTAGAGAGACACTCCTAACATAGAGCAACTCAAGGAGTTCATGCAGCAACAGATCTAAGAGCCAAAATACCATTTTTTTCAACTTACAAGGGACTTTGACTCGAAGGTGAGAGCAATAAAACAGACTGCTAACTCCCAACGGGTAGAACACCCTTAGAGAGTATAAACTGATAACACCTACCAGGCGGCTGACACATAGCTCAATGAGTAAAGGGAGTATCATTTCAAAATTTATCTTTTACTTGATTATATATAAATTATTTTTAATATTTTCCTAATTCTAATTAACACTCAGGGAACTCAAACCCAAGTTAAAATACAAACGAAGGCCTCAATGAGGTCACGTAGGCAGAATAGTTTGCAATGCTCTTGCATCATGAATCATGGTCTCCAAACTTTAATCAGATAAAGCTCTGGAAGTAGTTCCTTACAAAATAGTGATAAGCTCCATGAAGGCTATGACACAAATCACCCCAGGAACATGTCTAATCAGTTGCAAGACTAATGCAATAATTAGTCCAAGCATCGGAGACCTTAAAAGCTGTAAGAAGTGAGCTGGGTGCCAATACATTAATATAAATTGATAACGATGCCATAGACATGTGATTGATATAAAATAATATCGACATCCAACAATGACACCATATGCGTTTGATTGGTGCTTTAACACAAAATCTGATTGTCAATGCCAAGAATCAAAATGCATGTCTCAAAAACTCATCATGGATAAAACCTAGGAGGTTGTTCCCTGCCTAGTACTGATAAGCTCTGTGAAAGTTACAATAAAACTCACAACAATAGTATCTCTCGTTGGTTATCTAACCAAGGTGTAATTCAATTAACTGAATAAGGCAGGTACTGTAGGACATGTGTAGAGTCATGATATACTAAGAATGACCAACAATATTTCTAAGGATATGAGTCCCCAACCAGTACAAAAATTCATCACCATGTAATTTTTGTAAGAATAATAGTTCACTAAAGGAAAGAAAAATAAGAAGCAAAGGTACAAAAAAAAAATTGAAAACCATTGTTCATTTCTAAATACTAAAACCTTACAAGCCCTTTCTATATGAAAGGGTTTGGTTACAAAAATATATGTTTACAAAATTTCTCAAAAAAACTTTTTATGCCTCTCGCGGCTGACTTGAGTTCAAAGCGTAGGATTAGTCAATGTTCTTTATGCCTGGACCAAAGGGTAAAGAATAGGTATGCTCCCATGCATAGGATTAGTCAATGTTCTTTATGCCTGGACCAAAGGGTAAAGAATATGTATGCTCCTACTTGGCACAATATAAATTGAACTAATTCATTTTATCCATTCACTGTAATTTCTTGACAAGGAGAGTAGGATTAGTCAATGTTCTTTATGTCTGGACCAAAGGGTAAAGAATAGGTATGCTCCTATTTGGCACAATATAAATTGAACTAATTCATTTTATCCATTCACCATAATTTCTTGACAAGGAGAAGTCAATTTGAACTAATTCACTTTATCCATTCACTTTAATTTCTTGACAAGGAGAAGGATGCTTCAAAATTGAACTGATTCACTTTATTCATTCACTATAATTTATTGACAAGGAGAATGATGCTTTCTTATATTTGAACTAATTCACTTTATCCATTCAGTATAATTTCTTGACAAGGAGAATGATGCTTTCTTATATATTGAATATCAGATTCATTTACTATAATTTTTTGACAAGGAGAAGGATGCTTTCTTATATATTGAATATCATATTAAAAACTTTATTAGTACAATTAGTTATTTAAGAGTTATCAAAATTACATATTTATTTCAATTGCCTGTTAGTGACAGATATTCAATTTGAATTTCATTGTTGCGATTAAAGTATTGCTTTTCTAAAATCTTTGTTCATAGTTCTAATATTACTCCCTGTGGGATTGATATCTAAGACTCCATTAGAGCCCTATATTACTTAAGTGATACGTATACTTGCGTTGATAAGTGTGACTTTACCATTATTGAATATTTTCTATATACATCTCTACCGAATCTATGATCGTTGTTAAGTTTTGGTGTTGTTGCTGAGGAATTAAATCTTTTAGCAGCAATATTAAATACTAATATTTTTAACCATATATAAAGTCGCTGTCAAGTTTTTGGCGCCGTTTCCAGGGAGTAAACAAGAATCATAATTAGAGTAACAGACAAATTAGGACTATTAGAAAATTTTTACTTGAATTGCAACTTATTTTCATATTTAGTTAACTATTTTTCTGTGTAGTGATTTCAAATTGTATGCGCAAATTTGGACCTGAAAATCTTATGCGCTACGATTCAGAATTAGAACACACTGTTAGAAGAATTAGAAGACTGAGAAGAGAACCTAGAAATTGTGATATAATGGAAAACAACATGAACAATCAATGAATAGAAAACAAACACCAACCTAGACCTCTACGAGATTATGCAAATCCTACAGCAGATGAAATTCATTTATCTATCCAAAATTCTGATGTAGCTGCTAATTCATTTGAGCTTAAACCTGCTATTATCCAAATGGTACAAAACAATCAATTCGGATGTACACCAAATGAAGATCCTAATTTACAGCTCGCTAGTTTTTTAGAACTTTGTGCTACCTTTAAATATGACAAAGTTTTGAACGATGCTGTTAGACTTAGACTTTTTCCTTTCTCACTTAGGGATAAGGCTAAGATGTGGTTAAATTTGTTAGCACCTGGATCTATTAGAACTTGGGGAGAACTTTCACAGAAATTTCTATCCAAATATTTCCCTCCATCCAAAACTGCTAAACTTAGAAATGACATAACATCATTTTGTCAGATTGATGGAGAGTCGACATATGAAGCTTGGGAGATATTTAAAGATCTTCTTAGGAAGTGCCCCAATCATTCGTTACCAGATTGGTTGATAATTCAAACTTTTTATAATAGATTAGTGGGATCACTTTGATTGTCACCAGATTGGTTGATAATTCAAACTTTTTATAATGGATTAGTGGGATCTCTTAGATCGATTATGATGTTGCGGCTGGTGGTTCTTTAATGTCAAAACTTTTTGCGAGGCTTATTCATTAATAGAAATTGCGGCTGGTGGTTCTTTAATGTCAAAACCTTTTGATGAGACTTATTCATTAATAGAAGAGAATGGCTGGTGGTTCTTTAATGTCAAAACCTTTTGATGAGGCTTATTCATTAATAGAAGAGATGAGCTGCCAACAATTTTCAATGGCCCTCTGAAATGATAAATCCTAAAAGAGTAGCTAGTATCCATGATTTTGATGCAATATATATGTTAGTTTCGCAGATTGCTGCAATATCAAAGAAATTAGATCATTATGGAATAAGTTATTCTTCAACACCTACTACAATGGAAGAGAATTTGTCTGGGCAATTTGTGGATGTTCAATGTACGTATGAGACTTTAAATGCTATTAACAATAGACCCAACAATCCTTATTTAAACTATTATAACCCAGGTTGGAAGAATCATCCTATTTTAATTGAAATAACAAATCTTCTACAAATTAACAATGGGCAAACAACCCAGTGAACCCATTGGGAAATTCATCTAACCAAGGAAAAATTAATTATAGACCTTCTTATCCTCCAGGATTTAACAGTAATACTCATATTAAGGAAAAGAAGTTGTTTATGGAAGAGATGATACTAAACATGGGTCAACAATTGCAAAAACAAGGAAATTAATTACAAATTCAAGGAAACCGGTTACAAAATCAAGGAACTGCTATCAAGAATATTGAAAACCATATGGGGCATATAGCTACTGTGCTTAGTAATCGAACATTGAGAACTTTTCCTAGTACTGTGGAACCAAATCCTAAAGATCAAGGAAAAGAATAGGTAAAAGCTATACAATTACGAAGTGGAAAAGAATTGGAAACAAGAGTGCAGAAAGAAACAAAAACTGAAAAAGAGAATACAAAAAAAAAAAGAATCATGAATATCAAGATTTAGAATATCCACTTATACCAATAAAAATTACTGTGGAGAAACCTCCATCACAGTTTTCTCAAAGATTGAAGCAACACAAAAAGGATAAACAATTTTCCAAGTTCTTAGAAATTCTTAAGAAATTAACGATAAGTATTCCCTTTGTAGAAGCTTTATTATGTGAAGTTTATGAAATATATTTTGAACAAGAAAAGGAAGTTAACTGATAATGAGACTGTTGCACTTAGCGAAGAGTGTAGTGCAATTATTCAGAAAAAGCTTCTTGAAAAATTAAAAGATCTAGGAAGTTTCACTATACCGTGTGCTATCGGTGAAAAATTTTGTGGAAGAGCTTTATGTGATTTGGGAGCCAGCATTAATCTTATGCCTCTATCAATTTTTAAGAAATTACGATTAGGGGAAGTCTCACATTCTTCTGTAACTCTTCAGTTAGCAAATCATTCAGTTACTTATCCTTAACGAGTTATAGAAGATGTGTTAGTAAAAGTTGATAAATTCATCTTTCCTGTGGATTTCATTATTTTATATATGGAATAAGATAAAGAAATACATATAATTTAGGGAGACTTTTGTTAGCTACTGGAAAAGCTATGATAGATATTCAGAAGGGAGAATTAACTATGAGAGTTAACGATCAAGAAGTGACTTTTAACATTATAAAATCTATGAAATACCCTACTGTTGAAATAGATAAAGAATGTTTTCCAATGGAAATTAGTGAACATCTATTGAACGAGCATTTTAAAGAACATTTTGAAGAGAAAAAAGATTTTGAAGATAAAGATGAAGTTATTTTGGATGAAATATAAAAGGAAGAATTAGATTATGTTCAGGAAAGATTTGAAATGCTGGATATTACAGGAAATGTTGATAAGAATATAGTTCCGTCAATTATAAAACCACCTGAACTTGAATTGAAATTATTGCCTAACCACTTGAAGTATGTGTTTCTGGGAAATTCATCTACATTACCGGTCATTATATCTTCAGAGTTAAATGATTTGCAAGAGAATAGACTTTTGAATACATTAAAAAGATATAAGAAAGCTTTTGGTTGGACCTTAGCTGATATAAAAGAATCAGTCCTTTGATCTGTATGCACATAATTATACTGGATGAACAATATAAACCAAGAGTTGATCCATAAAGGAGATCAAACTCAATGATGAAAGAAGTAGTCAAGAAGAAAATTTTGAAATGGTTGGACACTCAAATTATATATCCTATTTTAGACAATGCTTAGGTAAGTTCAATTCATTGTGTTCTTGAGAAAGGAGGAGTGACTGTTGAAGAAAAAAAGAAAAATGAATTAATACCTATCAGACAAGTTACTAGGTAGCATACTTTCATTGATTATAGAAAATTAAATACTTCCACTATAAAAGATCACTCCCCTTTACCATTTTTAGACCAAATAGTGGATAGACTTGTTGGGCATAAATATTTTTTCTTTTTAGATGGATATACCGCCTACCATCAAATTCCTATTGCTCATGAGGATCAAGAAAAGACAACATTTACTAATCCTTTTGGAACTTTTGCTTTTCAAAGATTTCTTTTCGGATTATGTAATGCCCTTGCAACATTTCAGAGATATATGATGTCTATATTTAGTAAGTTAATTGATGATGGATTAGAAGTGTTAATGGATGATTTTTTTATATTAGGAACATCATTTGACGCATGCTTAAATTATCTTGGAAAAATTTTGGAGTTATGCAAAAGAATTAATTTTGTTCTAAATAGGGAGAAATGTCAATTTATGGTTGAAGGAGGAATTGCGTTAGGGCATAAAATTTTAGGAAATGGTATGGAAATAGACCCTGCAAAGATTCAAGTTATATCTAAATTAACACCTCCTACTAATGTAAGAGGGGTTAGAAGTTTTTTTGGACTTGTTGGTTTTTACAGGCGTTATATAAAAGATTTTTCAAAAATTACTAAACCTCTATGCCAACTTTTAGAAAAGGACAAGAAATTTGTTTTATTATAGATTTTTCAAAAATTACTAAACCTCTATGCCAACTTTTAGAAAAGGACAAGAAATTTGAATCCTGAAAATTGTTTAAATGCCTTTGAGTTATTAAAAGAAAAGCTAATCACAGACCTTATAATAGTTTCACCTAATTGGGAGAAACCATTCGAACTGATGTGCGATGCTACTGATTATGCTATTGGAGTGATCTTGGACAAAGGTATGAAAATATTTTTAAGGTTATATACTACGCTAGTAAAACTCTTAATGATGCTCAAATTAACTACAATGTTACTAAAAAAGAGGTACTAGGTATTGTGTATGCTTTTGACAAATTTAGATCTTATTTAATTGGGACTAAATGTGTTGTGCACACTGATCACTCAACTATTAAATATCTGATGCAAAAGAAGGATGTCAAACCAAGGTTAATTAGATGGATACTTTTGATGCAAGAAATTGATTTTGTGCTTATTGATAGAAAGGGAACTGATAATCAAATTGTTGATCATTTGTCGAGATTAGAATATCATGAATTATCTGACACCAACAATGAAATTACAGACAGTTTCCCTAATGAACAACTTTATAATATTAATGAGTGGAAAATACCATGGTATGCTGATATTGTTAATTATATTGTAAGTGATATTTTGTCACCTATGCTGACATTGCAACAACAAAGAAAATTCATTCATGATGCGAAAGCATATTTTTGGGATGAACCTAATTTATATAAACAATGTAAGGATCTTATTATGAGAAGATGTGTACCTTATGAAGAAACTGAACTAATCAATCAGAAATGTCATGATTCTGAATTTGGAGAACATTTTAGAATTGATAAAACTGCTTATAAAATTTTAGAAGATGGATTCTATTGGCCTACTCTCTTTAGAGATGTTTACAGATACATAAAAACTTGTGATCAATTTGAATTTTATTGGCCTACCATATTTAGAGATGTTTATAGATATATAAAAACTTGTGATCGATGTCAATGAGCAGGTTAGAAGAAATGAAATGCCTCTGAATTTTATGTTAGAAGTTGAGATCTTTGATATTTGAGGATTAGATTTCATGGGACCATTTATTCCTTTATTTGGGAACTTATACATATTAATTGCGATAGACTATGTTTCAAAGTGTATTGAAGCACAAGCCTTACCTCATTGTGACGCTAAAAGTGTTTCTAGATTTTTAATGAAAAATATTTTCACTAGATACGGAATGCCAAGAGTGATTATCACTAACGGAGGATCTCATTTTAGAAATAAATACATTCAGAAATTGGCAGAAAAGTTTAATGTTATTCATAAAATCTCTACTTCCTATCACCCTGAAACCAGTGGGTTAGCTAAGTTTCTAATAGAGAGATTAAACAAATACTCGAGAAGATTGTAAAACCTCATAGAGTATATTGGTCTACTAGACTGGATACTGCATTATGGGCTTACAGGACTGCTTATAAAACTCCTATTGGAATCCACTAGAATGGATACCGCATTATGGGCTTACAGAACTGCTTATAAAACTCCTATTGGAATGACTCCTTACGCTGATTGTTGGAAAGACTTGTCACTTACCAGTAGAATTGGAGCATCAAGCATGTTGGGCGATTAAAAAATTCAATTATAATTTGAAAGATGTTGGTGAGAAGAGATTGTTACAAATGAATAAATTAGAAGAATTATGAAATGAATCTTATGATAACGACAAAACTTATAAGGATAAATTAAAGTCATGGCATGATCGAAAGATTAACCAGAAGAACTTTGAACAAGGACAAGATGTTTTGCTTTACAATACAAGCCTGAAGTTATTCCCTGGGAAACTGAAATCTCGTTGGTTAGGACCCTTTCCTGTGACCCAAGTTTATACTTACGGAGCTGTTGAAATTGAAGATCAAAAGAATAGGAATAGATTTAAAGTAAATGGACACAAATTAAAGCCGTATTTTGAGGGTAAAAGACAAAATTTTAAAGAGGTTTTAATGATCAGTCAACCTGAATAATACCTGAATAGGTCGGGCTGTCAACGTTAAACCAAGCGCTTTATGGGGGGCAACCCATAGTTATCTTCATTTTTATTGCGAGTATAGTGTTTTTGTTTGAAATTATTATTAGTTTGTGCTAGTATTGAACTCTACTACTCATATTTACCCTTGAATCATCATAAAAATTGGATCTATAGAGAAAAATGGAATGCATTCGGACCAGAGAGAAATTGTGAAATTTTTTCATTGGGCGCCGCCGACGGCGGGTTTTTCCCGAGAGTCCAGACAATTAATTCTAAAGGCTCGTCAATGGCACCATCGACGCCACCGACGGCGAGAACGGTAGGATGACAATTTCTGAAGTTTGAAATGATAATTTTTGGCAGTTTAAGGCGAGATTTACTCCCTATAAACTTCTAACTTTGGTTCTTAAGTTTGTATTACCCTAAAAACAAGTTGAAACTCCACAAAATTCATCCCTATGGCGTCCAATTCCATTGAATACCTTAGATTTTGAGTATTCAATCGTAGAAAGTTCATTAGTTTCGAGGCGCAATGATTGAAGTGCTGACAAAGAGGAGATTAATCAAAGAAAGAGGATTCGTGAATCGAGGATTGAAAAATCCTTTGACAGTAATTAAAGAGATTATTGTGTGACAACGATGGGAAGTGTTGTGCTACACTACAACCGCTGTAGTCGTTCCTGTGGTGAAGGATTTTTATGCTAATTTGCATGGAATCAACGAGGGAGTCATCTATGTGTAAGGTAGATGGATAACTTTTACTCCTACATGGATTAATGAGTTATATATGATCGAGAATGTTCCTGTCTTCCATTATTCTAACTGCATCCCGACAAGAAATTTAATGAATGAGATCTACCAATATTTGACGGACGAGAATGAAGGCTGGGAAATGAGAGAAAACGGGTATGTTAGTTTCTCTGCTACACTTCTAAACCCCATTTCTAAACACTGGCACTTCTTCATTTCTGTAAAACTATTACCGACAATGAGGATCGGTAAAGTTACTAAGGAAAGTCCTATTCTGAATTATTGTATTCAAATGGGACTGCCGATTGATATTGGATCAATAATTGTGAAGTCTGTTTTGGGCCTGATCGTTCATGGATCAACTTATGGGCTTGGACATCTTCCACAATTTCCTTATTCTACAGTCAGTTCCAAGTATCTTATGAGAATTGGGAAAAGGTACTTCTACCTCAGAAGCCTTTGGACCCAACCAAGAGCTTCCCAACCAATGAAGATGAGAATGATATGACTATTATTGTGGATCAATAGTCTCAGAATTCACTTCTTATTCAGCCTTTAGTTCCGGACAAGACACTAGTGATCCTGCACAAAATCAAGAAACTGGAGAAAGAGGTACAAAATGTTATGAATGCAATTAACAATATCTCTAATTTTTTTGATCGTCTAGACTGGAGGATGAAAGAGCATTTTGATCACTCTGGACAAATCAAAGGAAGTTTGATACGATTGATGAGAATGATAGGATTGATAGAAGAGGACTCTACTGAAGAATTCCCATACCGACCCTTCTATAACCTCTTCGTTTATGTTCATTCAATGGGTGATATCAGAGGAGAAACAAACACTGAATCGGAAGAGTAGTAGTTTTACTATGCTACCTATATGTCTATGTGTGTGATTTGATTTGAACTTATGTGCTTAAGTCACTTTCTAATTTTGCTTTTAGATCTAAGTATAGTTGAGATTGAGCATAGGATGTTGGTTTTCAGCATTTTGAGTGTTGTGGCTTGGATTGCGACACTGAATTGATGTAGTGAGATTAAGAAAATACCAAACTTATGTGTGTCGAGTAAGGTGTATTGTAACTCTTGGAATTTATATATAATTGTCATGTTTTGAGTTGTGAATGTTTATATGTGTTAGTACATCATTTAATCACTTAAAATTTAGGTCTAGAATGATTAAACGGATGTCGACGAGGGTTGAAATTGATCAAAATCGCAAAAATTTGAAAATTGAACCAATTTTGAAAATCTCGCCGATGGCGCCATTGACGCGGCCGATGACACCATCGACGCCGCCGACGGTGAATTTTTCCAGAGACTTAGGCTATTAATTCAATAGAGCTCGCTGACGGCGCTGAAGCCCACCGACGGAGAGATCCCAAAAAAACACTTTTAACTGCGATTTTGACCAGTCAACCGCCACTATTCATCATTCCGTTCCTCTTAAAAAATGAAAATTTGAATCTAGGGTTTGAAGATCTTGGATTTGGGGTGATTTCAAAGCATTTAGACACCGTATTTTATCATCTCTCGGTAAGAGCATCACTCCAACCTAAAAATATTTGATTTCACCTTGAATTTCTTCCACATTGAGAAGATCCAAAAAAATTGTGAATGTGGAGAAAATATTTGGAAGAAATTCATGGAATTTAGTTTTGAACTCTTAGAGTCACAGTTGAAAGCCATTATTTGAGTATTTGAAGTATATTTTGAATTTTTTTTTAATTTTTATTAGATTGAAATGGCTCCGCGACAAAAGAGGTGACTTGAGTTTGACGAGTCTCGCTTCGTCAATGTGAAGGCTCAGTCGAGATTTACTCCAATATTTGAAGGGAAGAAATGTATACAAGATCGTGTTTTTGAGAGTCCGAGAGGAGAATCTGAACGAGTTATTACCAAACGGAGGTGAGAAAATTTTTGTTATACCACCAACAAGGCTGCTGTGAATATTTTGAAAGAATTTTATGCCAATGCATTCTATTCTAAGGACAGAACCATTGAAGTAAGGGGTTTTTCTGTTGAGTTTAGTGCCACCCGCATTAACTCATTTTATGAAGTCCCAAACTCAAATAGCTGCAATTATGAAACCTTTAGTACAATGGAAGGCCCACAGAACAATGTCATCAACTTTCTCACTGATGGGAAAGGGACATGGAAGATAAAGCAACGAGAACGGGTAAATTTNCAAAAACATTCATTATCTCTTTCAACAGCAGTATATTTCATAGATTTTGCAATATTTGAAGTCACTTCTTGATCATTAACTCTCATAGTTAGTTCTCCTTTTTGAACATCTATCATAGCTTTTCCGGTAGTTAAAAATGCTCTCCCTAAAATGATAGGTATTTCTTTATCTTCCTCCATATCTAAAACAATAGCAAAAAATGGTCTCCCTAAAATGATAGGTATTTCCTTATCTTCCTCCATATCTAAAACAAAAAATGGTCTCCCTAAAATGATAGGTATTTCTTTATCTTCCTCCATATCTAAAACAATGATTAAAATGATCTCCCTAAAATGATAGGTATTTTCTTATCTTCCTCCATATCTAAAACAATGAAATCCATGGGAAAGCCTCCCTAAAATGATAGGTATTTCTTTATCTTCCTCCAATCTAAAACAATGAAATCCACAAGAAAGATAAATTTATCTACGTTTACTAACACATCTTCTATTACTCCCTTAGGATATATAACTTAACGATTCACTAACTGTAGAGTTAAAGAAGTAGGTGAGACTTCTCCTAATCCTAATCTTTTGAAAATTGATAGAGGCATAAGATTAAATGGCTCCCAAATCACATAAAGCTCTTCTATAAAATTTTTCACTGATAGCACACGGTATAGTGAAACTGCCAAGATCTTTTAAATTTTTTAGGAAGCTTTTTCTAAATAATTGCACTACACTCTTCGCTAAGTTCAACTGTTTCATTATCCGTGAACTGCTTGTTCAGAATATCTTTCATAAATTTCACATAACTGGCATTTGCTCTAAAGCTTCTATAAAGAAAATGTTTACTGTTGACTTCATAAGAATTTTTACTATAACTTTCATTGGTGTAAATGGATACTCTAAATGTAGGTATTCATGATCCTTCTCTTTTTCGGTATCCACTTTCTCCTTTTCAGTTTCTATTTTTTTTTGCACGCTTGTTTCCAATTCTTTTTCCCTTCATAATTGTATCACTTTAATTTGTTCTTTTCCTTGGTCTTTAGGATTTGGTTCTGCAGTACAAGGAAAAGTTCCTAATGTTTGGTTACTAAGCGCAGCAGTGATATGCCTTAATTGGTTTTCAATATTCTTAATAGCAGTTCCTTAAGTTTGTAATTGATTTTCTTGAATTTGTAATTGATTTCCTTGATTCTGTAATTATTAACCCATGTTTAATATCAGCTCTTTCATAGATAACTTCTTCTCCTTAATTTGAGTATTACCGTTAAATCGTAAAAGATAAGAAGGTCTATAGTTAACATTTCTTTGGCTGGATGAACTTCCTAATGGTTTCACTGGGTTGTTTGCCCATTGTTGATTTGTAAAAGAATTGTTATTCCAATTAAAATTTGGAATCCTGGGTTATAATAGTTCGAATATGGGTTGTTGGGTCTATTAATAGCATTTAAGGTTTCAACTGGGTTACAATAGTTCGAATAAGGGTTGTTGGGTCTATTACTAGCATTTAAAGTCTCATATGAAGGTTGAACATCCACAGGTTATAATAGTTCGAATATGGGTTGTTGGGTCTATAATAGCATTTAAGGTTTCATATAAACCAATTGTTGATTTGTAGAAGAATTGTTATTCCAATTAAAATTTTGATGATTCTTCCAACCTGGGTAATAGTTTGAAAATGTTGTTGGATTATTATTAATAGCATTTAAGGTTTCATATGAAGATTGAACATCCACAAATTGCCCAGATGAATTTTCTTCCATCATAGGAGGTGTTGAAGAATAAGTGAAGGTTGAACATCCACAAATTGCCCAGATGAATTCTCTTCCATCATAGGACGTGTTGGAGAACTAGGTTATAATAGTTCGAATATGGGTTGTTGGGTCTATAATAGCATTTAAGGTCTCATATGAAAGGGTTTAAACATCCACAAATTGCCAAGATGAATTTTCTTCCATCATAAGAGGTGTTGAAGAATAATTCATGAAACATCCACAAATTGCCCGAGATGAATTCTCTTCCATCATAGGAGCTGTTGGAGAATAATTCATCCCATAATGATCTAATTCTCTTCCATCAAAAGAGGTGTTGGAGAATAATTCATTCCATAATGATCTAATTTCTTTGATATTGCTGCAAACTGTGAATCTAACATAGATATTGCATCAGAATCATGGACACTAGCTACTCTTTTAGGATTTACTCACTTAGAGTGCCATTGAAAATTACTGGTAGTCATCTCTTTTATTAATGAATAAGCCTCATCAAATGGTTTAGACATTAAAGAACCCCCAATCAAAGCATATATAATCGATACAAGAGATCCTACTAATCTAATATAAAAAGTTTGAATTATCAACCAATCTGGTAACAAATGTTGAGGACACTTCCTAAAAAGATCTTTAAATCTCTCTCAAGCTTCATCTATTGACTCTCCATCAATCTGAAAGAACAATGTTATGTCATTTCTAAGTTTAGCAGTTTTGGATGGAGGGAAATATTTGGACTGACAGAACGATGTTATGTCATTTCTAAGTTTAGCAGTTTTGGATGAAGGGAAATATTTGGATAGAATTTCTTTGAAAGTTCTCCCCAAGTTCTAATAGATCCCGATGCTAACGAATTTAATCACATCTTAGTCTTATCCCTTAGTGAAAAAAGAAAAAATTCTAAGTCTCACAACATTGTTTGAGACTCTGTCATATTTGAAAGTAGCATATAATTCTAAAAAACTAGCGAGGTGTAAGTTCAGATCATTTGGTGTTCCTTCAAATTGATTGTTTTGTACCATTTGGATAATAGCAGGTTTAAGCTCAAATAAATTAGCAGCTACAAAATTTTGGACAGATAAGTGAATTTCATCTGCTGTAGGAATTCCATTATCTCTTAGGGGTCTAGGTTTGTGCTCATTCTCTATTTCTTGATTATTCAGGTTGTTTTCCATTATATCAGAATTTCTAGGTTCTCTTCTTAATTTTCTAATCCTTCTAATAGTGCATTCTAATTCTAAATCATAGGGTATAAGATATTTAGGTCCTAATTTACGCATATAATTTGAAATCAGTACTAAGTAATATAATTAACTAAATATAAAAATAAGTTGCAATTTAAGTAAAAGTTTTCTAATAATCCAAATTTGTTCGTTACTCAGATAGTGATTTGACTCACTCACTCAATCACTCAATCAATCCACGACAACGACGCCAAAAACTTGATCGGTGACTTTATATATGCTTAAAATACAAGATGAATATGGACGTAATAAATATTCAATAATTGTAAAGTCACACTTATCAATGCAAGTATACGTATCACTCAAGATATAGGGCTCTAATGGAGTCATAGATATTGATTCCGCAGGGAGTAGTTAGAATTGCAGACTAAGATTTTAGAAAAATAATACTTTAATCACAGAAGTAAAGTTCAAATTGCTTATCTGTCACTAATAGACAATTGAAATAAATAGATAATTTTAATAACTAATAAATAACTAATGATAAAAAGTAGGGCTTAATTGTGATATTCAATATATAAGAAAGCATCCTTCTCCTTGTCAAGAAATGGAGGGTTTAGGATAATTTTAATAACTAATAAATAACTAATGATATAAAGTAGGGTTTACTAACTAATAAATAACTAATGATATAAAGTAGGGTTTAATTGTGATATTCAATATATAAGAAAACATCTTCTCCTTATCAAGAAATTATAGTGAATGATCTAATGTGAGTTCAATACGAAAAAACATCATTCTCCTTGTCAAGAAATTATAGCTAATGAGGTTTTTAATGTGATATTCAATATATAAGAAAGCATCTTTCTCCTTGTCAAGAAATTATAGTGAAGTTCAAATGTGATATTCAATATATAAGAAAACATCATTCTCCTTGTCAAGAAATTATAGTGAATGGAGGTTTAATTTGTGATATTCAATATCTAAGAAAGCATCCTTCTCCTTGTCAAGAAATTATATTGAATGGATTGAGGTTTTTAATGTGATATTCAATATATAAGAAAACATCCTTCTCCTTGTCAAGAAATTATAGTGAATGGACTGTGATATTCAATATATAAGAAATCATCCTTCTCCTTGTCAAGAAATTATAGTGAATGGATAAGTGAATTAGTTCAAATTAGATTATGCAAAGTAGGAGCATACCTATTCTTTACCCTTTGGTCCAGGCATAAAAAACATTAACTAATCCTACGCTTGTTTACTGAATATGTGACAAGGCTGGGAGGATATCAGCTCTCACTTCAGAGCTCCCACGTTCCCCTCAATTGAGGGCTAAGATCTACACTTAAGCACCCAAATGATAGAACCAAATTGGGAATTTTAGTCTGTCACTCTAAAATCTCCAATTCTATGACTGATAATATTATTTTCCTATTTATTTGCACACAACTTCCAAGGGCTTTGACCTCCCTGAATCTTGGATGTAATCTTCTTTCCCTATTTATTTGCACCCAACTTTCAAGGGCTTTGACCTCCATGAATCTTAGATGTAATCTTCACTTTAGTTGTAAAACTCAACATATTTTAACAAATCAATTGGCTTTGACCTCCCTAAATCTTGGATATAATCTTCACTTTAGTTGTAAAACTCAACATATTTTAAACAAATCAATTCGGGATTGAAAGCAAATTAAGATCAAAGTGAAAAGATCATCACAATTTATTAAACATTTGCATGTCTTCACCAATTCAAATTACCATTTCACAAATCTCGAGACAAGGAGAAAGAAAGAGAAAACTACTCAGAACTTATGGAGAAAACGTAACAAAACTCGAAATTCATATATAAAATCAAAGTCATACAAACTACAATAAGTAAATAACTTATCTCTAATTTCTCCCCAATAACACTCTTCCATGTTCCTCTGAATCTCTTCCTTCCTTTACAAGACACTCAATTCCTCTTTGAAGTAGCAAGGAGGAAGAAATCTCTCACTTTCCCTCCACTCTTACAATCTTAAAGAGTTCCTCACAATATTGGAACCTTTCTAACCTCTATGAACTCTCTCTAGCACCTCCTAAAAGAATTTCTCACAATTGTTACACTCTATTGGAAATTCTATACACTAATGAAACCTCTCTAACCTCCAAGGGCCTCTAGACTCCTCCAAATTTTGGCCAAAATGTTCTTTTAAAGTTGTGGATGAGCTTTCCCAAGAGTTGCCTAAGCGTCTCTTCAAAATTTGGCCTTATCCAAAGCTTGAATAAGCATAACCTTCGATCTCGCCGTCGGTGGCCTTGAGGGCACTGTCAGCGAGCTTTTGAAGAATTTTGTCTTGTAATCACGGGAAAAACTCACTGTCGGTGGAGTTAAGGGCGCCTTCAGCGGCCTAGTTCAAGTCTCCACATTTTGGTCCTTTTCGCTCTCAATTCGCTCCTTTTTGCATCTTTTTGCTCCAATGAACCTAATTCATCATTTCTGCAATAAAATATCAAAAATTCCTTTCTTTAAAGTGAAATATCGTTAAAAACAATATAAAAAAAGGTATGAAAATCTTAACATATTTTCCTTAGGTTATTAATCCACTAGTTTGAAGGTGATAAGTTGTGTTAATCCTATGTTTAATTCAATATTTTCTAAGTAATGTGTCTACTCTAAAATTCTTAAAATGAGTTCCCCTATCGATAATGATCACTCTTAGCATTCCAAATCTAGTAAAGATATTTTTGTTAAGAAATTTGAAGCACTGAGAGTGTCATAATGAGGGAAAGCTATCACTTTAATCCATTTAGACACATAATCCACAACCAATAAGATATATATCTTTCCTAAATATGGTACAAATGGTCCCATAAAACCCAAACCCAAAACATAAAAAATTTCAATTATGAAGTAAAGTTTGGGGGCATTTCAACTCTTTTAGAAATATTGCCAACTCTCTGACATTGATCACAAGTTTTCACATATTTTGTTAACTTCCTTGAAACAATGTCAGCCAATAAAATCCAGAGTGTAGAATTTTAAATGCAGTTTTATCTATTGCAAGATGTCCCCAAAATTTAGATTTATGACAGTTTTGTATAATTTCTAAGGTTTTATTAATTGATACAAATCTTATAATGACTGAATCAAGACATTTCTTATATAAATACGGTCATCCCAAAAGTAAAACCTTGCATCATACATAATTTTCTTTTTCTAGTGGCTTGTTAGTCCATATGGCAGAATATTACAAACTAAGTAGTTAACTACATCTACATACTACTAAATATGCCACTAAGCAACAACATAATGTTGTTCATCAGGAAATATCTCATTTATGTTATCCTCATTGTTCTTTTCTTTTCCATGTTTAAGTCTTGACAGAAGATCATCAATATGATTATTAGTTCCTTTTCTATCCACTACCTTAAAATCGAATTCTTGCAAAAGGACCCATCTAATTAATCTGGGTTTCACATCCTTTTTTCACATAAGATACTTAATAGAGTAATGATCCGTGTGCACAACACATTTAGCTTCAAGTAATTATGATCCAAATTTATCAAAAGCATATACTTTGTCCAATAGCCCTTTTTTAGTTCTTGTGTAATTAATTTGTGCTTCATTAAAATTTTTGCTGGCATATTGTATAACTTTAAAAATCTTATCATATTTTTGTCCTAAAATAACTTCAATAGTGTAATCACTTGCATCACACATTAATTCAAACGGTTTTTTCCAGTTAGGTGAAATAGTTATAGGTGCAATAATTAACTTTTCCTTTAATAAGTTAAAAGCTTTTTGACAATCATCATTGAAATCAAACTTGTGACTTTTCTAAAAGATGGCTGATTCCGACTATTTAAATGCAGCAGTACAACAATGTATTTGATTATATTTTTCACTTATCTTTCCTTACTTGATCCTAGAGAAAATAAGAATTTAACTTTCTAACTTAATATATATTGAGATACTACACAAGTATACGTAACGTTATTAAGTAATATAGGACTTTTTTATTAAGCCTTAAATATCAAACCCATAGGGATTTTTCACACTATGTGATAATTAAAGTAACCAAACTTTCTACTTCAAAAAGACAAATACTTAAACTATAGTTTTTATGACAAGAATGAAATTTGATCTCTTTTTGGTATTTTTAATGTTTAAAATAAAAACTTACTAAAGATAACTTGAGTTTATGTAAAAGAAAAACACTAAATACGAAATATCTTTCTCCTTATCATGAATCAGAAATAAGTATAGGAATTATGTTGTGGAAGTATTCAAATTGTATTTTGCCAAATAGAAGCAATATTATTCTTTACCCTTACTAGAGATGTTATAAAAAATATTGGCTAATTTAAAGTTTGAATATTCTGAAAAACGGTTAGGCAGGGAAGATAATAGCTCTAACTCTAGAGTTCCCTTGGTTCCCTCCACCTGGGGGATACCATCTCATATCAAAAACTAAAATAATAAACCAAGTTGGGGGCTTTAGCCTGTCACTCTAAAGTTTGCTAACTCTACACCCTTCAAAGGTTATATCCCTATTTATTTGCACTCAATCATATGAACTATATTCTCAGTGATAAAATCTTATGTGATTCTTTACAATTGTTGACTGAGATAAAATTATCTCGGTTCTTAAACTTTCTCACAACAAATTTGAACATCAAGAAGTAAATGAAGTGCATAGAATTAAATTATTGCAACTTCTTCCAACTTTATAGATTAATACTCTCCACAAATTTCATCCAACACTTTAATTACTAATCATTTTAAGGAGAAAGATAAAGGAAACTACTCAGAGTCTATAGAGAAAATAAAACCACACTTTAGTTTAAAAGTAGAAATCATTGTCAAACTGACAAGAAGTTTCAATTAAAACCAAAGGTAGTTCAAAAGAAAGATAAAAACTTATCTCAAATCCTCCACCAAATTCTTGAAGTTCCTTTGAATCGCTTCTTTCTTACAACACTCTTAACTCTCAAATTGAAATTATAAACAAAAGGAAAATAAAGTTGAGGTGCCTGAAATTTTCTTTAAAGGCTTTTCCATGAACTTCTTCAAAACCTTTTAGAACATCTGAAGATTTTTTAGGACTCGCCTCTTCTCAAAGTCTCAACTTCCTTCTTTTATAAATTTCCAAGAGCTCTCTTGGTATCTCTTCAAAAAGTGTCTTGATTTGATGCATTTACAAAGGGATGCCTCCTTTCACAACTTCTTTATTTATATGTCATTGGTGGTTATAAACACCCAATTTAGTCAATAGCTGCCTCAAATGTCTCTTAAAATTCATCAAAATTAATTAACCCATCAAGTAATTATCACTGGTGCTTAAGCGTGGGGCTTCTGGCACTTAGGCACAACCTCCTCTGTTTCACTGGCGCTTAAGCGCCAGATCAAGCACTTAGGCGCTAAAATAATTTTTCACCATTTTTACATTTTTGCTCCAAATTTAATCCTTTTTCACTCCATTTAGCATTTTTCACTGTTTTGCATGCATCTGAAAAAAACACACACAAGTACCTTCCATTAAAGCGTATTATTTCAAAAATACGTATAAAAATGTGTCTAAAAATACTATATATTTTAGGTCTATCAAAATCCCCTAAACTTAAAATGTTACTTGTCCTCAAGTGATTTCAATATTTAAAAACCAAATACGTATGATTATGTATATGAGTTTGTTTAGAAGTTTCAAAAATTTTGTTATAGAAATATAGTAGTCTAGTTCTAGTGAATGAGACCAACTTAAAGTTTAGAAATCTTTAAAGTGAAGAAGTATGAAAATTATGAGTTCATATCTTATTCAGCAATATTATTAGATTTTGTAAATATAAAACTTAAGCATTTTATCTCCTTCACTTAAAAAATTTTATTAAGTATAATTTTACTTATTATATTATATCCTTAGGCTTATAAGTTTCTCATGTCTTATACTTTAAAAAGATCAGATGTGGAACAAATTTTTGATTAGACACTAATCCTCAAGCTTCTCCTCCCTTTTTAAAAATTTTCTTTTCTTTTCTTTTCTTTTTCTTTTTCTTTTTTCCTTTTGTTTTCTTTTTCTTTCTCTTTTCTTTTTATTTTTCTTTTCTTTTTCTTTTTCTTTTCTTTTTAATGCAAGGATTACTATATATGGATAAACCTTTAATGGTTTTGAGTTCCACTCTTCCTTTCCCAAAGCAAAGAGTTGATAATTTTCTTTTACTTAAAAACATAATAATAGTTTTGAAGATTAATTTCAATAAAAGAAATTTAAGTATAAAATATAAAGTCTAAATTTCTAAATTTATAAAAAATACAATATCTCATACTAAAGATAGTTACACAATATTTATCATTTCTACATTTAAAAACTTTTAACTTTAAAATTTTCTACATCACTTATTTTAGCTAAATTTTCTTACTCATTTCTATAATCAAAATTTTACTTCCCTAATATAACTTCATATACATGATCATTTTTCTTTTCAAATCAAATTCAACTTGTAAACATTTGAGAACAAAAAAAATTGAAGTTTTGAAAATATTTTTCATCCCCCAAAACTTTAGTTTTTATCAAAACTAAACAGTTTAACAACAGATATATATAAATAGGAATGAAAATTGAAATACTTGCTTACAAGAATTTTTATATCCTAATTATACAAGCGCAAAACTAAAAATAGGAGTAAAATTAATTTTTGATCAAATTTCCTACTTTTTAACATTTAGAGATTCATTAGACTTCTAAGTAGTGGATACAGACATAAAAGCAAACAAAGACACTAATTAGATAAAAGAAAATACAGGGTAGAAAATTTCTGAAATTAAAGTTTAAAATTAAGGCAAGCAAGATTTTCAACTTTTATAAGACATAGAAATAAGTTCATACCTAGCTAGCTAAAACACAATACACAACAACAATTACTACCCTAGAATTTTTTAAAAAAATACTAACAAAACACAAACATTACAATAACAATTAGACAAAAAGTCTAACACAAGACATATTCCAACAATATACAAACTCAATTATATCACGTGCACACCATAAAGTACATCACATATCATAAACATAAAATAACTTTAGTCCTTCGTGTCATCATCATCATTAATGTTGCCACTATCCCAAAAAATTGCAGACTCATAATCAGAAAACTTTTGATATGAAGGGAATTCTACCCCTTGGTTACCACTACTATGGCTCTCCAAAGATAAGTGAAAATTCTCCTCATAATCTCTATGTCTTCTTATATATCCATCAATATGATCTACAAAATTTTCTAAATTTCGTACCTTATTTGCAGTAAAATTATATTATCTATAATCTTCTACAATAATTGATCTTGAGATTCAGTATGCTGACCTCTAGATATAGATGGTTTCGAGGTAGATGGTCTTGATGTAGAAGCAGTGGAGGTGGAGGCAGCAGACGTCAACATTTCATAAATTCTCAAAAATTCTCCTCTGAAACAAAAAATAGAGTGTTCAAAATATAATTTCACATTCACGCTTGTAATCGATTTTAGAGGCAACAACACTTCTTCCCAACTATTATATCTAACTCCATCTTGCTCACATAAAGAATAGATTAAGGAAGCAAATGCCAAACACGCGGTAGTAGCAGCACTGGTAGAACTGATGATAGTCTGAAAAATAAAAGCTCCAATGTTGATAGGCTTGCACTACTAAATACAATAATTCAACGTTTCTCTCTCTTTTGTAACTTCATTAAGATGATTTGTAGGTAACATATGAGCTGAAATAAAGTAGTGTCACGCCTTTGATGGAGAACTTAACTTTGAAGTGGAAAAGATGACTCTCCACTCATTTGTAAGTTTCCAAAGTCCCCTTCCAACATTCAAAACTAATATAATCTCATCCAGTCCCGTCTCAGTAGGACTATAGTTTGAACAAAAACACAGAGTATCAGATGATAAATGGTAGAACATGTTGATTACCTTAGGTGAAAAGTTATCAATTTGCCTCTGACGATGACTCGATCCTCTTCCACCTCTGGAAGGTTTGCATAGAACTCCCGCAATATAAAAATCACAAACATAGCAAAAAAACAACAGAATCGTTGCCATTGTCGGCGAACGATCATATCCTCCCCGGATCCACCTGGATTTTTAAAACACTCAGGAATTAATTTTTGTGACTTTAAAGCGTCACTATATCTGTCCTGAGCTTTTGAACTCACAAACATTTTTGAATCAAAGTGGGACTTCCACTTGCTCCTCTTCATTCTTGGTGTCATTCTACAAATTTCACAAAATTTGATAATAATTTGAAAGATCAAGTTTAATCTACTAAACTTAACTCCTATAAGCTTAAACTACACTTTCTATGTAATTTCTATAGATATTTTTTAAGTTTTTCACCATCAATAGTAAATTTTGAGTACCTCCGCAATGTGCTAAAAAAACATTGTGAAAATCTAAAATTTCTACGTAGAAGTGAAGATCTTACCTAAAGAAATTCAAATCTACCAAATCTGGCTTGAATCCACCAAGAAATCTCAACGAAAAGGCTTGCCTTGACCTCCAAATTGAGAACATCGAAGAAAGAAGACGATGACAGGAGCGAAAATGGCATTTTTAGGGTTAATTTACACTTTTAGTTGTTCGTGAACAAGTTTTCATGAACCGGTGATTAAACGCGGATTTGTGGTGTTTAGGCGCCTGCCTCTCGAGTTGCCTCCCGCTTAAGCGTGGGGTTGTGCGCTTAGGTGCTAGTGCACAATTTTTGATATTTTTGAACTGAAGTAGAATGCACTATTAACCTAAGTAAACCACCCCTAAATTGTTTTATAACACTTAAATGACTATTTTCTTCTCCTTTAAGTCTTCTCTCTCTGTCTCTTTCTCAAAATTCTCCAATATAACTAATTCGATTTGAGGCTAAATTAACATAAATTTTTTCAAAAACAAACACTTATATTCCTTCATGAACTGTTACAAACAACATTCAACACATAATTCTCATTCCAAAGAGTCTCAGATGAGAAAATTTTCCTAAATACAAACCCTAAACAAACTTACACAAAAAAACACATGATCACATAAACACTAACAACAAAACTTAGCCCTAATACATGAAACAACTCTTAACAAACAAATCCTAGCATAGAACTTAAGTTCATTTTTCATTTGTTGGAATAAATTCCTATCCCTCATTAGTCTCTCCTTGGGCATTTGGAATATAGAGTTGATAAAACGGACGCTGGTGGTGAGCCCTAACACAATCTTCTTCAATCTATTTTTCTTAAGATACATTACCTTATCCGCTTGCTCTATATAATTTGTATGGCTAAATTACATTTTTAATTGCCACCTAATATACTCTAGGTGTGCATTAACTTCATTTACCTTTTCCTCAATTGAAGCCATGTTAGCCTCAATTTTGTTAATTTTTCCACTATTCCTTCGATACTAACAGCTAAAAAACCATTTTACATCTCTTGTGCTCTCGGAATAATGAATTTCTTCCTCATGGACTCTTCCTTTTTCTTCAAATCCATCTCCCATGAAGACATTTTATCTAAATCTCTCTCTCTTATAGGCTTTAGGGCTAAAAATGATTTTGGGGTTAAATTTCATCACAAAACCCTTCTATTTATAGGCCTAAATCTTTCCAATAACTTCTAGGTACGTCCTAAAACTTCCATGACACTTTTAAGTTAATCAATTACCTGTTAAAACTTCTAGAAATTGCATTTTTGCACATGGTTTTTATCGCCTGCGCTTAAGCATCAATACTTGATTTACCACTGGGCAACTTAACATCCAAATACTCATTCTAACATGTCAAAGTCACTTAATAAAGTTTTAAAATCATTACTAACAAGAAATAGTCTAAAAAATACTACCCCAATTTTTCTTAATCACACACAAAAAACATTTACCAAAAAAGCACACTGATAACTTTGGGTTACCTCTCATAGAACGTTTGGTTTTATATCGCTAGTCTGATGTAACCAGTGTTTATTTTGGTTGACCCAACATCACTTGACAGTTAAATTTAAGTTGATCCCACAATAAAATAGGGTTTTAGTTTATGACCATTCACTTTAAATATTTTCTTAGTTTTAGGATCTTTGATATCCACAGTTCCATAAGGATAAACTTTCATCACGACAAATGAGCCCATCCACCTGGACTTAAGTTTGCTTGGAAATAATCTTAACCTTGCATTATATAGCAAAGCTTGTTGCCGAGGCTGAAAATTTTTAGTAAGAATCCTTTAATCATGCCACATTTTAATATTTTCTTTGTAAATCTTAGCACTTTCGTAAGACTCGTTTCTTATTTCTTTAAGTTCATTTAATTGTATTAATATTTTCTTACCTGCATCTTTCAAATTATAATTGAACTCTTTAATTGCTCAATATGCTCTATGCTCAACTTCAACTGGTAAGTGACAAACTTTCAAAAATATTAGCTTATATGGGGACATTCTTATAGGAGTTTTGTATGCAGTCCTATAAGCCCACAAAGCATAGTCATGTTTGATTGACCAATCAATTTTTGTTGGATTTACAGGTTTTCATGATTGGATAATTCAACCAAACCACTTGTATCGGGATGATAAGAAGTAGCAATTTTATGGTTTATATGATATTTCTTTAACAATTTCTTCATTATGGCATTTCTGAAATGACTTCCCCCACCAGTTATGATAACTTTTGGCATCCCAAATCTATAAAATATATTTGTTTTCAGAAACTTTGCAAAACTTAGAGCATCACATCGAGATAAAGCAGCAACTTCTATCCATTTGGACACATAGTCCACAACTATCAATATATATAAATTTTTGAAAGATGGTATAAATGGTCCATGAAATTTATTCCCCAAACATCAAATACTTCAACTTCTAGCATATAATTGAGGGGCATCACATTTCTTCTAGAAATATTGCCTACACTTTGACATCTATCACAAGTTTTAATATAAGTATTAACATCTCTAAAGAAAGCAGGCCAATAAAATCCAAATTGTAAAATTTTCTATGTTGTTTTATCAACACCAAAATGTCCTAAAAAATCAAAATTACGACATTTTTGGATAATTTTATAAGTTTCTTCTAAAGGTGCAGATCTTCAAATAATCAGATCCTTCCCATATTTATATAAACAGCTAACATCTCGTATCAAAATCAAAAATAATAAACCAAGTTGTGGGCTTTAGCCTGTCACTCTAAAGTCCTCTAACTCTACGCCCTTCAAAGATTATATCCTTATTTATTTGCACTCAATCATATGAACTACATTCTCATTTATACAATCTCATGTGATTCATTCCAATTGTTGACTGAGACAATACTATCCCGGTTCTTACATTTTCTCACGACAAATTTTAAAATCTATATGGGCTAGATCAAGAAATAAATCAAGTGCATGAAATTTAATCATCACAACCTCTTCCAAAATTAAGGATTAATACTCTCTACAACTTTCATCCAACACTTTAATTATTTATCATTTTAAGGAGAAAGATAAAGAAAACTACTCAGAATCCATCAAGAAAACAAAACCACACTTTATTTTAAAAGTAGAAATCATTGTTAAACCGATAAGAAGTCTCATTAAAAACTAAAAGTAGTTTAAAACAATGATAAAACTTATCTCAAATCCTCCACCAAATTCTTAAACTTCCTTTGAATCTCTTCTCTCTTACAACACTCTTAACTCTCAAATTAAAATTATAAACAAAAGAAAGATAAATTTGAGGTTCTTGAAATTTTCTTCAAAAACTTTTCCATGAACTTCTTCAAGAACCTTTTAGAACTTCTTAAGATTTTTCATGACTCCCCCCTTAAAAAATTCTCAACTTCTTTCTTTTATAATTTTCCAAAAGGTGCCTTGGCATCTCTTCAAAATGTGTCTTGATTCGATCTATTTACCAAGAGATGCCTCCTTTTACAAGTTCTTTAATTATATTTTCATCCTCGGTGGTTATGACCACCCATTTTAGTCAATAGGAGCCTCAAATGTTGCTTCAAAATTCGTGACTTTCCTATTGACTATTCTTAGAGAACTAGAAAAAAGCACCCTCATCATTAGAAATTTTAAACTCTTCTTTACTCAACTTGAATTTACACATATTTGTCCTAACCACTAGCACTTAGTAGGTGTGGCCATTATGGGGGAGCTCAAAGAGAGTTCATATAGGGCTATTTGACCTTAGGGTTGACCTTGGGTGTTGGTCTAGAGCTAAGGCACTCATTTCACCCACAATCACTCACTACCCTAAAACCAGAATTTCCTGACTTTGGTCCCTTGAGCCCTTTGGAAACTAATGTAGATGGTCCCCTAAACTTACTAGCCATAGGCTAGGGTTTAGCTAAGACCAGTACATAGAGGACCCAAATGGTGTTTCCATTGGTCCATGACTTACTTTTGGTGGTTAGTTCCCCAATTTTACCCAAAATAATCAGCCTGACCTTTTGCCCCTAAACTCCCCCAAGCTACCTAAGTACCCTTGAAACCCTAAATTTGGCCAAAATTCCTAAATTTATCCAAAATACCCAAACTTGTTTAAAAATGATTTCAAACATTTCAAAACACCCAAATTACCCAAAATCGCCAAAAATTGCCAAATTACAAAAAATTCTAAAAAATCCCAAAAATTCTCAAAATATTTCAAATATTCCTAATTTCATTTTGCTCAACTATCATATGACCTAATTTGGCCAATTCGATCATCTTTGACCAAGACCCCCAAATTTACCTTTAAGGGCCCAAATTTCCCCAAATTCAACTAAAATGTCCATCAATTTCATCCCAATCTCCCCAAATTTCATTCCAAAACTCAAATTCACCTTAATTATGACCAAAATAAATCAAATCCAAGCTCAATTGACCCATGCTTTGAGCTCAATTTTGATTTAGATCAAAGCCCTAATTTTGGCCACATGACTTAATCTCATAAAATTGCAAAATTGGCACCCAATTTATGTTGAAAACTCTTCATGAGATTCCTATTGACCATTTTAAATCATCAATTTGGACTTAGCTCAAGGATAACCCAATATAGATCTAAGTCTAGCCCAACATGCCCAAATTGACCAAATCTCCAAAATCCTTCAATTTGACCCTCTAATTGAACTCAAAAACCATTTGATCCTTCACAAAAATTGTTGCTTACAATCACTTATAACAAATACAAAATTTATTTGGACCAACTGACATGGATAACCTATCCTAATTCCAATTTTTGGTGATTTTGCACCCACTTGGACTGATGCACTAAATGTAGCCTAACCTCGCCAAAGCCATCAAATTAGTGAGCCCACAACCATTAGTTGAACCCTAAGACTGAGCCAAAACTCACCTAACCCAAGCTAAGTGAGCCATGGACCAATGGTCCACTAAATTAAGGGATATGTTTTCCAAATATGCTTAGGCTTAGGATCTTTTTTTCCAAAACTAAACCTTTGCCCATTAAATTGTTGTGGCAAATTCCCTTGGGTTCCCAGAGCTCCTAGCCACCTTCCCATCCCATGGCCAGCCGGCCTAGTCGCTGGAGAAGCCAAAACTAAGGACCACCTCCTCTAAAACTTCACTCAAATCAAACCAAGAGGCCACCTTACCTAAATGAGATGTTAGAGCCTTTCTGCCCTCTACCTAAGCACCAATTTTCACCCCTCATTTGGCCATGACAGCCACCCCTTAGAAATTTTTATTAAGCTTCCCCCGACGACCATGATAGGGGTGCTAAAATTTTCTCAGAAAGAGAACTCTAAATTAGTCCCTGATCTTCCTTAAGAACTCCATAGTGCAATCCAATCACTTCATTGCCTTAATTTCTCCTGTGTCACCTTAATTTTGAGCTAAAAAATTAGGACAGAAACATGACATCTTTTAAAACTCCACCTAACTCCAATTACTTGTGTCCAAACCTTCACAACAGCAAGAGAATGTAAAGCCCCAAGAAATACCCCTCTGAAAAAGCCCCTAACATACTTCTAGACCAACACCTGAAATCGAGCTTGGTTGAATTCATACCTAGACCTTACACCACAACAAGAGGGTCAATCCTTAGCCTCCTTGGAGCAAAAAGAATGTGTCGAGCATCTCTGATTGAAGCTTCCCTTCTCAGAGCCAAGGTATTGAACTTCTTCTCCACCGGAGCTTCTTTTGATTCTCCAATTGCTCAGACTTAATTTCATGTCATCTTAATTGTATGGATATGTTCCTCTAGTCTAGATGAGCATTTAAAAAAAAATTCACTTAATTTGGTTGAGAAATGAGGGAGATATCAAGCTTAGAAAATGGACGGCTCTCGGGCTAGGCTGTCGGGGATGATGACGGAGCACCGTTCGATCAAGCGTGTATCGGATGGACGGTCAAGATGAATTCGAACAACGCTTTGAGACATAGACAGTGGGCCGAGTCAGTGTTGAAGTGGATGACGGTGTCGAACAGGAGCGCGCCGCGTGGAGCTTCGGAGCTGCCTATGATCATGTGGCGCTGCACATTTAAATAGATTAATATGGGAATTAAAAAATTCAAAAAATGACCCTTAACTTCAAAAATCCATATCTTGGTGTATAAAAATAACAAAAATAAAATAAAAATTCCCACTTGCTCAGTAAAAAAGGGAAAACAAATGTGGATTAAATTTTGTGTCCATTTGATGCATATTTAATTTTAAAAAAATCAATTAAGGTTAGGATTCTTTTGTTTCTCCATGAATTTAGGCATTTTACCATAGCTTAAATTTTTGGCATGTTGTAGCCTCTATCAAGGGAAACATTTCTGGATTTTTCCAAAGTTAGAGAAGACCTCTAGATAGAGATCCATTTTTTTCAAGTTTATTTATAGTATTTTCTTAAATTAATTATAATAATTAGCATGTTGCTTTGAAAAATCTAAGAAAATTTTTGACGGTTTATGATGACCAGAGAACCTTTAGGAAAATTTCTCATGAGCCAAGTTATTCAAAATAAACCTAAAACACTAAGGTAATTACTTTTGGAAAATAAAATACATCAAAATGGCTTGATTTTTTATCTCCACTGTTGTTTAAGATCCAGAGAACTCCCCATAAAATTTCAAAGCTATTTAAGTCTATTTGACGGCCTAAACTGATTTTTCAAGTTAAACATCCTTTTTGGCACTAAAATGATTTGTAATGATCAAAATATAACTAAAAAAAATTATGAAAACTTTTTTTTTTAGCTCTATGTGACAAGAGGAATTTTATAAAAAACAAAATGGTGTTTAAAATAAAAACTTTATTTTTAAGCCCGTTTTAAATATTTAAATAATTAAAAATTCATAAAAAAATCTAAATTGTTTTCTAAGTGTTATTTTTAAGATTCACTTTATTTTTAAGATAATAAAACATATGGAAATATTCTAAATTGTTTTCTAAGCATTTAGAAGCAATTGAAATACTTTTCCTGATTTCTAAATAAATATATTGTATTTTGAAGCTTAAAATAATTTTTAAAGGCTAAAATATGGATTTCCACTAAAATAATTCCAATAAATCAAAGAAAAATTATAAAAAATATAAAATTTGCTTCTCTGACCTCAAGGAGATTTTTTAAAAATAAAAAACTTAATTTTCCACATTTAAAATATTTTATATTTAATAAGTACCCAAGAATTTAAAATAATTCTAATAATTCAAATAAATTTCAAAAAATATCTTGATTTTTTTTTCAAATGGTTCCGTAGTCTAGGTCTACCTCCAATAAAAATTTCAAGTGATTAGGCTTCACCTTGGTCAAGTTAGCAAATTTTCTTTGAAAAATCCCATTGTTGCTTGAAAGTAATTATATAAATTAAATTAAATTTTGAAAAATCACATTTTCCCCTCTGATATTTTAACTGACCAAAGAATGAGGTGGGATAAAAATTTCAAATTCATTTTATTTGAATTTGACAAATTATGAAGTGTTATAGCCTTGGGGCAAAAGAGTAATTTTAGAAATTTGGCCTTAATTAACATTTTGGCTTGATTTAAGGCGGGAAATGGGCAACCTCTGATTTTAATCAGCTTGTTTGGATCATTGAAATTAAAAAAAGATTAATTAGTAGAAACTAATATCACTTTCTTAATTAAAAGCATAAATTAATAAATTTCTAAATTTTTAAATTTGGAGGTTTATTAAAATTAAATGATCGTATGACTTAGGGGTACGACTTTTGAAGTCAATAATTAATCAATTTAACACCCCTATTTGATTTTCAAATGAAATTCAAATAATGAATCATGATCACCTAAAACTTAACCTTTTTCCAAATTAATTAAGACACTCACCTAGGTCTTAAGGGCTTAGTAGTGATCTAAGTTAAATCAAAACTTATTAAATAAGGATTAAAAAAGAAAACATAGCCAAAATTTAAGACCTTTTAAACACCATAAGCCTAATTAGGACCAAAATTTGGCAATGTGTTCCAACAGCACTAGCTTTCCCTCTTTAATGGACTTCATTCACATAATCTTCAAAATTAAATTACAAATGATAATTACCGTACTCTTAGGGATAATTAGGACATCAATGTTCATTGAGCATTAGGGCACTCATAGGATGAATTATTATGCAACATAATAAGTGCAAATGAGCTCGAGGTTTTTCACTAGGTGATAAGAGGGAAGCATGAACCTTCTTCTTCCATCTAAACTGTTGGATACCTCAGAGTTCTACTAAACTTAATATGATTTGCTTAATAAAATCATCCTTAATTAAACTCCTAACGACCCACCAAGATATGACATAGGGTTAGGAAAACTACCAAAACCTTACCTTTTTTGTCTCTACGTGAACTGTCCTCACATGAATTTTAAGTTTCAGGTGGTGGAACGAGAAGACTCGCCAGATATGATTTTTTTAGTTTGCAGTGTTGTCTTTCTTGTACTTTTTATACTTGCAAAACATGCATACTAAACAACGATGCCACCCTGCATAAAAACTAAAACTATCAGGATAGCCACAAAACCAAAACCAAAACTAAAACTAAAATAAACCAAGATAAAATTCACCCTAAAAACATTCAAAATATATAAAAAAAACTCAAAACTTAATCACAAACATCACACAAAACAACAACTACAACTAAATTAAGACTTCTCTATTGGATGATTAGGAACCCCTTGGAGCAGCTAGCCTACGGTTGCTAACAAGGCTTCCTACGGTCTAAATGAAATTATGAAACTCATTAAGTTGAGTTTATTAAATTGCTTTGGACTAAGTGAAACCAATAGAAAATAGTGATGTTGGAATGAGGGAACCGTGGGATCCTAGCTAGTGTAGCTCTAATCAACTTTAGCATGACCCATAAAATTTAAAGAACTTCAACCATATGGCCACTTGATTTAACATCATAAGTTAACACCCTAGAAAACTCAAACTCGTCACAACAAGGAGCTTGGAGGTCACATGATGGGCAACACCATCATCTTCAACAGTAAAACATGACTTCACCAGCTAAACCAACTCATTCCTTAGAATTTAACAATCAAGCCATAAGGTTTTGAGGTTGTCTACTTATGCAACATAAATCCTCACCTCATCTTTAGGAATTTGTATAGCTCTGTTGTACAATCTAAGCCATAACTCATTTTAGGATTTTGAGGTTATCGTTCGTCACAACCTAAATCCTCACATCTTCCAGGTTATTTGTGTGATTGCTTCACACAAATGTAAGCCCTAATTAAATAAAATTTTTAGTCGAAACACTCAAATAATTTTTCATCTAAATTGAAGCCAAATAATAGAATAGATTGAGAAGTCACCGAGGTTCTCCTCTGGATCCACGACATCCCCTAGTTCTTCCTCCTTTGGAATCTACAATAAAAATAATCCAAATTTGAACCATTCCCCTTTCACACCTTTTTGTCTGATTTCATTGAAAAGTCCTTTCCTTTGAATTCCTTGAAGATAATATTTCTTGATTTTTTTGAGAGTTTTCTTAGATGACTTCGGTCATTTAAGATGTAATTAACTATAGGGGCTTACCCTTATAGGAAGCTTTTCTTGAACCCAGTTTAATATAAACCCTATTTAATTGTTCATATTAAATAGGGGAAATTGTTGGAAAGTAAAATGATTTCACAGACCAAACAGATGTCATATATTTCTTAGTTTATTTGATCGAGTCTCATCCTCAAGTCTTGTGTTTATCCTTCAAGGATAAATACAAGATTTGAGATATAACACTCTTTAATTTAAACTATAAAAATATGAGGACAATTTGATTTCATAATTTTCTAAACTTAAACGTCCTTCCAAAGCATGCAAAGGAATTTTGATTCCGGTGATCGACAGCTTCCTACGGGCAACTACTTAACAAAAATAGTGTTGACACAATGAAAAAGAGGCTTACCAATTCCAAAAAAACTCTTTAATATACCTCCTATAAAATCTAGTATATCCTAGAAAACTTCTTACAGTAGTTACTAAATTATGAGGTTGTAATTCAACAAAAATTACAATTTTTGCTTCATTTATGTCCCTATCATTTTTAGAAATTTTATGTCCCAATACAATCCCCCTATGACCATAATTTGACATATTTCCCAATTGAGATCTAAATTTGTTTCTTCACAGTGTTTTAGAAACTTCACTAAATGATCTAAAAATGAATCGAAAGAGGTTCCAAAAACTAAGAAATCATCCATAAACACTTAATTTTTTTTCTAAATTAAGTCACAAAAAATAGACATCATACACCTTTAAAAAGTTACAGGTGATTTACATAAAACTAATGTCATTCTTCTAAAAGAAAAATTCACATATAGACTTGTAAATGTAGAATTTTGTTGATCCTCTAAAGCAATAAGTATTTGATGGTAACCAGAATATCCATCCAAAAAGCAAACGTATTCATGTCCTGCTAGTCTATCCAACAATTGGTCTGAGAAGGGTAAAGAAAAGTGATCCTTCTTAGTGGCTGCTTTTAATTTTTTCTAGTCAATACAAATTCACCATCCAATGACTTGTCATGTTGGAATTAATTCATTCTTTTCATTTTTGACTACAACCACTTCTCCTTTCTTAGGAACACAATGAATAGGACTAACTCATGCACTATCTGAAATTGGATAAGTAATCCTAACATCACAGGATTTATTCTCATTTTAGGATCTGCCCTGGGTTTATAGTCCTCTTCCATTAAAATTTGGTGAAGATAGATTGAAGGACTAATTTCTTTAATATCAGCTAACTTCGAACCAAAAGCTTTTTATAATTTCATAATGTTTTCAATAATTTTTCTTCTTGTTCCTTAGTTTTCTTTAAGGATTTTATAACATGTAAAGTAGATGAATTTTCTAATAATGCATACTTCAAATGCGTAGGAAGAACTTTCATCTCAAGTTCAGGAGTTTTTTCTATTGAAGGAATTAAAGATTTATTATTTTCAGTAATATCCATAATCTCAAAGTTTTCATGAAGAAAATTAGTATCCTCAATATTTATCTCTGATGATTTTTCTTCAAAATTAATTTAGTTTCATTATCTATTTCTCCCTGTTCTAATATCACTTCATTTTTTTCGTCAAAAATGACTTCATATTTTTCTTGATAATGTTTAGCAATCATATAGTCCATAATATCCATCCTATAACATTTTTCTTTAACAGGATACCTCATTGAATTTAGAACATTAACTGTTACCTTCTGGTCGTTAACTCTCATCGTTAACTATTATTTTTTCACATCAATCATAACACGTCCAGTATCAAGAAAAGGTATCAAAAAAATAATAAGAATTTCTTTATCTTCTTCCATTTCTAGCACAATGAAATCCACAGGGAAGATAAATTTATCCACTTTGACAAGTACATCTTTTATTACCCATTTTAGGATAAGTAATAGATCGATCAGCTAACTGAAGAGCTACAGTGGTGGGAGAAATCTCTCCTAAGTCTAACCTTGGAAAAATTGATAAAGGCATAAGATTCATGCTAGCTCCCTAATCGCATAAGTTTTTTTCCATAAAATTTCTCTCCAATCCCACAGAGTATTGTGAAGCTACAACAGTCTTTAAGCATTTACACAAGCTTCTTTTGAATTATTGCACTACATTCTTCATCTAGTGCAACAGTTTCATGAGCTTCAAACATCCTCTTCTTGTTTAAGATATCTTTCATAAATTTGGCATAACTTAGATTTGTTCCAAAGCTTCCAAAAAAAAATTGATTTTTAGCATCTTAAATATCTAAAAAATTATTGAAAATTGTTGTTCAAGCTTTTGTTGTCTCAATTTTTTTAGGAAAAGGATATGGTGGTTTTTTTAAATTACCTTTAGTTGAAGAGACATGTCATTCTGAGTCTTTAGAAATAGTTTCTTTAGGTTCTTCAATCTCTCTATCAACTTCAATCTCTTTTTGACTTCCAACTTTTAATTCTTTTCCACTCCTAAGTTGAACAACTTTAATTTACTCTTGTTCCTTTCTTTTGTCTTTAAGATTTACTTCAACATTACTATAAAATGTTCTCTGTAGTTTATTGCTAAGTGCATTAGTAATTTATTCCAGTTGATTCTTAATAGTTCTTATTGGAGCACTTTGACTTTACATTTGATTACCCATTTGCAAAACCACTTTTTTTTAAATACAACTTCTTCTCCTTAAATTATTTGTTATTAAAGCATGGAGGATAAGAAGGTTGATAGTTAGAGTTACCCTGATATGTTTGATTTCCTGCATGGTTTGCTTGATTATTCCCCCATTGCTGATTTCCACCATTAGAATTATTTCAGTTAAAATTAGGATGATTTTTCCAACTTGGGTTATAAAAGTTTGAATATGGATTATTGGGTTTAATATTAATTGCATGTAACATTTCTAATGATTGAGAATAATTGGTTTGTCCTAATAATTTTTCTTCGCTTAGTTGAGGTATTTTACAAAAATTCATAACATAATTATCTAACTTCTTAGATAATGAAGCAACTTGAGCTACTAAGATGGTAAACCCATCATTATCATGGATGCTAGCCACTCTTTTTCGATTTACCTTTTCTGAGGGCCATTAAAAATTATTAATGGTCATTTCTTCAACTAAAGCATGAGCTTCATCAAATGATTTTGACATTAAATATCCTCCAGCACAAGCATCAATTATAGATCCAAGGGATGTTATTAACCCATTATAAAATATTTGAATTATTAATCAGTCAAGTAAAACATGATGTGGACCATTTCTAAGGAGTTCCTTAAATTGTACCAAGCCTCATAAAATGACTCCCCTTCAAACTAAATAAAAAAAAGTAATGTCGTTTCTAAGCTTAAAAGTTTTTGATGGAGGAAAATATTTAGCTAGGAATTTTTGTGCCCTTTATCCCTATGTTTTAATATATCCAAGTGCTAATGGCTTTGATACGCCATCATTTTTGAATGTAGCAAAAATTTCTTAAAAAATTGCAAGATGTAAATTAGGATCCTCAGTTGGTGTTCCTTGAACTGATTATTTTGTACCATTTGTATTATTGCAGGCTTAAGTTCAAATGAGTTAGCTGCTACAACAGGGATTTGAATACTAAAGTGAATTTCATTTGACATAGGGTTAGCATAGTCCCTTAAAAGCGTTTTTAAATTTTGATGTTCATTTTTATTAGTAAGAGTTTCAATGTTATTTTGTGACGTGTTTGCTATTTCTTGAAAAATGTGAAAGTTATTTTTGCTTCCGAAATCTTCTTATGGTTCTTTCTAATTCCAAATCGTAGGATACTAAATCTTCAAATCCTGAGCTTCATATATAGAAAGTGAAATTTAGAAAATAAAATACTGTAGTAGTAAAATTAAATAAATTTTTTTCCCTATTTTTTGTTTCTGCAAATGTTTTTATAATTTTCTAATTTTGGTAATTTTTTTTAATTTTTGAAATTTTCAGGTAAGTAAAAATTGATTTTTTAGCAATCAAAAATAAAGTTTAAAAAATAATTTATAATAAAGATATTTTTTAGAAGTTTTGTTTTTTCGTCGCTTTCCTGACAATAGTGCCAAAAACTTGGTCTGATCTGCAATTACGCAAATATTTATGCTTCTTAATATGTCAAAAATTTGACCCAAATTATATTTAGCGACTAGTGAGAAGAAATGTATCATGATTAAAGCAATATATTTCTCACTAGGGGTACTACACAACTATACGTATCATTTCAAGTAATAATATCATGAGGAAGCCGGAAACAAGTAAACAAAAAAATGAAATACATGAATTTTGACTTTAAGAAAACTTTACTTAAGAATGTAGTAACTATCTAAAGATAAAAAATAGGTTTAATAAATTCTACAATATGCAAATAAAAGTAAATATAATGACTTGAACAATATATATAAAGAGACTTTCTCCTTGTCAATAATTCATAATCAGTGAAGGATTTCAAATTTTTTTAGGAACTTAAATATCGTATTATGACAAATTAGAGCATACCTATTTCTTTACTTTCTTTTAAATTATGCAATGAACATTGTCTAATCTAAAGTTGGTGTCAACATGTATAGTAGTGTTGGGTAGTTTCTAGTCTCGCACTTTTAGATTACCCATTGTGCCCTCTCAATAGGATCTACCAGTGACCCTTTGTTCCAATATCTTGACCAAATTGATAAAAAAATCTTGCCTTTAATTCAAGAAACATCAATTCTACACTCAACAAAGCTTATCTCCATATTTATTTGCAGCCCCTTTAGACGATCATGACTGTTCTTTCCAAGGTTGAATGTGATACTTTCAAGTCAACAAATCTTAGCCCTTTAGGGTCTATAAGTTCCTTAACAGGTTTTAGCAAGACAAGTGGCCAATTTATAAATTAAATAAAAGTCTGGTAAGAATATCATCACTTTTTTTCAGGATAAAAGAAGTTTTAAAAAAAATCAAAATCACTTACTTAATTACTTCATATTGTAAGGAGAAAGAAAATAAAACTACTCACGAAGCATGGGGATATCGAAAAAAAACTTATTTATAAAACTTCAATTCAATGTACAAAAATTAAGGACAAAGATACAAATACTTATATGTAACGTTCTCTCAAACACTCCTTTGATTCTCTCGCCTCTTGGACTCCAACAACTCTTATAAGACTCACAAACTCCAGAAATAACAAAGACTTACAATAAAAACTTCTCACACACTTAAAACATTCACACACTATGAGATTCTCTAACTCTAACGCCTAGCCCTTTAGAATTAATCTATATTTATAGAGCTTCAAAAATGACTAATGCTTCAAAAATCTCTTGAAAATTTAGCCTCATTTAATGAATTATATAGAAAGTAACAGCCAGTTTTTGCATTTGACGCCTAGGTGCTAATGCAGTGGATTTTTGTGCTTTACTTTTGCAATTATTTTTTGAATATTACAAAATACACATAACAGTTATAATAAAAAATATGCAATGTAAACCCAACAAAAATAACTTTAACAAAAATAATTTTGTCCTTAAAAAATCTTTAATCTGCCAAATCCATTTAATAAAAACACAAGTATACGTAACGCTCAAGTAATAAAAGACTCTAATGGAGTCCTAGATATCAATCCAATAGGGAAGTTGGAAATGCTAATAGATAAATTCTTATGATTATAATGTAAATCATAGTTTTAAATACAAAAAATGATGTACAAAATGTGAATATAAAGTAATTGAGTGCATGCTAAATAAAATGTTAAAGGAACTAAGTTAATTAAACTAATTGCTAAACTTTCAACAATAAACTTACAAAAACTAAACAAAGTTGTTGTGATGAAGATTTTAAATTTATGAAAGCATCCTTCACTTTTACACTGAGCATAAGAGTTTTAAAGAAAATAAAATCATTTTAAAATATATAAAAAATGCTTTGTGCCAAATAGGAGCAATCGTATTCTTTACCCTCTTCAATATGCATAAAAAACATTGACTAATCCAAACTTTAGTCTCTAATTTTGTGGTTAGGGTGGGAGAATAATGACTGCCGCTTCAGAGCTCCCGCTACTCCCTCATCTGAGGGCTAACAATCTCACATTAGTTTTCAATCAATTGGACTAAATTTGGGATTTTAATCTATCACCTAAAAATCTGCAATTTCGCATATAACAAAGTATATTTCCCTATTTATTTTCAGTCAATCCCATGGATGACTTCCTCTCCCATGGAATTAAATGTGATTCTCACTATGTTGTAGAAATCATAGCCTTTTCAGATCTTATGTTCTTTACCACATTTTATCACTTCAATTGGTCAGATCGAAAAGTAAATGAAGATCTAATTTCAAATCATCACAATTTATTGACATTTAAAACTGTATAAAATAAAATCAATTCTTCAAAAAACCATATCTCAAAGTACGGAGAAGGATAAAAAAGACTACTCAGAATTCATGGGAAAGATACAACAAAACACAGATTTCATATATAAAAATAACTTTACAAAAATAAAGAAATAAAAGACACAACTTATCTCACAATTCTTCCCAACAATATCCCTTAAAATTCTCTTCAAGCACTTTCCCTCTTTAAAAGAACTCTCAATTATCTCTTAGAAGAGTAATGGAGAAATGTCTCACCTTCCCTCCCCTCTTACAATCCTTGAAGAAAATTTCTAAGCCCTTGGATTTCTCTCTCTTTAATGCCTCAATTGAACCCTTCAAACTCCCCTTCACGCTTCCTCTTGATACCCTAGACTTCTTTCTCGTTTATTAGTGGTTGCCTCCCTCCAAAATTCTCTCTAAAACTCTCTCCAAAATTCTATCAAAATATCAATCCTTTAGAATTTCAAAAGATGTCTTTTGATTCACGAGACATATCCCTTCATAAAAGAACCTTCAACAGTGCCTAGATGCATTAAATCACTCCATGGAGTGTTTAGAATAAGTAGTCCTTTCAAAATTCAAGCAAATTTCATCCTGAACCACCTTAATTCTTGAAAAGTTGTCTCTGGCGCTTCAGGTGCCAACTTTCTTAAGACCACGTTGTTCGAGGTTTATGCGCTTTTGACACCAAATCTGGCGCTTCATCCGTAAACTCCATATAAAATGGTGCTTCAGGCGCTTCATGCCCCAACTCTCTATAAAGTGCCACTTCTGGCGCTTTAGGTGCCATAATCACAAAATTCACAGTTTTGGATCCAAATTTCATCCTTTTTGCTACTTTTGCTCCAAATGCCTAAAAATGATATACTTACAATGAAAATAAAAAAAATACCCTTCTTTAAAGTGCAATATCACAAAAAAATAAGCATTAAATGTGTACTTAAAACAACACATTATTTTTGTGCATCAAAATCCTCCAAACTTAAATGTTACTTGACCTAAAGTGACACTTTTACTACATAAAAAAATAACTTAGGAGATTAATTTATAAAATTCCATACTTTAGTTTCATAAATAAAATAAGAAAATTTAGGAAAACTTTTTAATAACTTAGATTCAAACTCTAAGTCTAAGATACCTTGTAATTAAATATAAGACTTTAGAACCTTTATTTATTTCAAGGAGAATTGTAGTTTTTCATATGAAGGATACTTAAAATATCCATATGAAAAAGAACCTCATGAAAAATTTACTAGTAAAGGTGTTAATACTCAAATACAATTTTAGAAAATATAATAATGCATTTTCCTTAAGTTAATTCAAGAGAAGCCAATTTTTTATTAGACAACTCCTCAAGCTTCTCCTCACATATTTTTTTTCTTTTATTTTTTATTTTATTTTTCTTTTTCTTTTCTTTTTGTTTCTCTTAGGATATTTTCAATCCATTTTTTTTTGCTTTTCTTTTGCAAGTGAGGATTAATATATTTGGATAGCCTTTAATAATTTAGAACTTCACTATCCTCTTCTTAAAGTTAAAACTCTGTACCTTTCTTCACTTTATAAATTTATATTAGTTTTATAGTTTTTCTTACAGTCTCATTTTTTTTTCTTACATGAAATTCTAAAATTCATAATACTTCAAAAATATAATTTTTTTTACTTTAAATAGAAAAACATAGTCTTATCTTTCAATACCAATTATCTTTAACTTTAGAATTGACCCTAATTATGAAAAAATTTTACCTAAATTTACGATAATATTTAGAAATATAAGTATAGTCATTTAAAGTTAAATCTTAATATCCCAAGTCATGTTAAACTAATTTTAAAGATATAGTTAAATGAGAACAAATTAAATTCAGTTTACTTCTTTTTAAAAGAAAACTTTCTTACCCCCAAAGTTAAATTTGTAAGTAATTAAAAATGTTCAGTATAAAATTTTGTAGGTGAAAGAAAATAGTAAATGCACGAGAATGAAAACTAAACTATAGATGATTTTTTAGTATGAATCTGGCTCTGGTATACTGTAGGTACTAACTTTAAAAATACAGGCTTTAAAGCATTAAAAGAAACATTATCATATTATAACAGATTTGCTAAGAATTAAAAGCAGAAACAGAAACTGAAAATACTAAAATTGCAGAACAAGTAAAAATCTACAGTTATTATTACAGTTAACAGTACATCATTCAAATGAAAGTTCTTACTACAACAATTTTAAAGAAAATACATAACAACATAATCAAAATAACAAACAAACTAAACTCCTAAAATATCAGTCTTCACCCCCTTCCTCATCCTCCTCCTCGTCATCATCATCAACTTCTTCTTCTTCATTATGATCTGATGTATAAGGAGTGAAACTGGGGAAAATTAGAAATTCCACATTGTAATCTCCCTTAAGATATCTAACTATCGCCTCTTCATATGCTATATTATGTTGAACTCTCCTCTGTTTATATTCATCATTATATGCATTTCTTTCTTCAATTCTTCCAATTTTATTTTGCATATTTACAATATCTATTTGTTGAATCATAAGGTGGTCCATAATATTCTCAAGTGAAGCAGAGCCAAAAGTATATGGCCCTGCAGTAGATGTTGAGGGTCTATCACTATCTCCACTCTTGGACTCAGCAAATGATTCAAATCTTTGAACCATATGCTTTCCAACAGGATTTTGTGGCTGCAAATTTTCTTCATTTTCATGAGACTCTACTCTTAGTTGTTCACATAAAGTGAAAAATAGTGCAAGGTATCCAAAACCACTAGTTGTATCACTCTTAGCTATACTCCAAGCATGATGTACTATAAGAGCACCAACATCTACTACCTTCATTTTCTGAATGCTGAAGTTTAACACAGCTCTATTGTTTGTTACTTCACTTAAATGATTTGTTGGAAGAAACTTAGCAGAGATGAAGTAATGACATACCTTTGAATGAATAGTCATCATGGAAGTCGAGAAATTAACATTTTATTATTCTTAAGTTTCCATTCTCCCCTTCCATCAGTCAAAAGAGCAATTACTTCATCTACTAATGAATCAGTCATCACGAATGCAACATATTATCAATGGAACACATTTCTCAGTCCATAAAATGCATTGATCCTTTCTCTAGAAAACTCAACTTGCTTACCTCTCACGAGAATTTGATCATCAATAGTGAGTCACAAGTTGGCATAGAACTCCGAGATCATTGGCACAACAGCTACTGCGGTGAACTAGCAAAACCCCTCTTAATTTCTAGCAATGATCAACCTCTTGATCTCCCCACTCGAGTTAGTAAATGTGCATTCCTGGATCAACTTCTTGAGTCTATTTGAGTATTATAACAGTGCTCGACTTTATAGTTGACGAATTTCCTTGCATCAAAATTTCTCATAGGCTTTCCTATTTTTACTTTTGGAACCATTGAAAATTTTTGTGAAAATCCAAATAAGATCCAAATAAATTACAAAGTTAAAAATCTAGTTCCACAAGTAAGATTATTTGGTAAGAAACTTTTCACATTAGGTTTTCTTTAAGCTTCTTCATAAAAAATCTCAAATTTTAGATCTCCCATAATGTAGGACAAATCCATTGTGAAATTAGAAAATTACTAGGTTAAAGTGAAGCTCTTACCAAGAGAAGATAAAATCTAAGATCTTTGGCCCATGAATTCTTCTCAAATCCTCACAATGTGAAGACTTAAGTCGCGGTTTAGAGGCAGGAGATGACCAAAATAGTAAAAATGGTGTTTTACTGGGCAATTTTTTGGTTTTTATCCCAACAAAGTGTTTTCAGGAATTTTGCCCCTCATGTGCTAATATGGCGCCTCAAGTACCAATGCCTAATTTTTTCAGCTTTCATTTTCTAAATTAATATGTTACGCGTCGCTTTACGTCAACCTCTAATTAACTCAAATAAGAACTTATACTCATAATTAAATAATTTTATAACACAAAACTTTCATAAACAACACAAAACTCATTTTATATATAAAATCCGCACTATTACAACTAACAATTTTCAAGCCAATAAAATCTAATTCATTATCTAGAGCAAACCAAACAACTTAACAATGAAATCTAAACATCAAAATACTAAAAAAAACAAAAATAGAGTTCAACAATAAAATTAAATGCAATCGAACCAAACACAATAACATAAGCAAGCAGTACTAAATAAGCAATCCATGTATTAAGTAAGTTCAAACATCTTCTTTGCTATCTTCCTTCTGGATATCTCCCATGGATTGTTAGTGCATGTAAAATTTATAGAAAGGTCGATAATGAATTCTATTCGTTGAATCTTCTTCTATCCAAGAATTTTTTAAACATAAGTAAGTCATAGGATTTGAAAATTAGTGACTCTTCCTATGCGCCCCTCCTAAAATAGCCTTTGGAATAAATTTTTGGGAGTTATAAGAAAAAGAACCTGCCAAAAACTGCCTTTTGAAACAATTTAAGTCATTTTCTTCACCGTGTTACCTCAGGCACCGATTCTTGCTCTTCAGTTGCCAGCTCTCTGGAAAGTGGCACTTCATGCACCAGATCTGGTGCCTCTTGTGCCAATTCAAAAATTTTTGCTATTTCAATTTCAATTAAATAAATTCTCAAATCTTCCATAAAGTTAGGTAAATAAAGATGTTTTTAAATATTTTCTAAATTTCAAGTTTCTCAAATACACGGAATCCATAAAACTACGAATATATCTATATAAATATAATATTCTAAATAAAAACATAAACACAAAATAAATAATGATAAATGTGGGTTGCCTCTCACAAAGCACTTAGTTTAATGTCGTAAGCCCGACATTCCTAGTCTTTACTCTACATGACACAACATTACAGTCTCTTTAAAGTTTGGTCTTGGACCATCAAAATATGGTTTCAATCTATGCTCACTCACTTTAAATATCTTTCCAGTCTTGGGATCTTCAATATTAACAGTCCTATAGGGATAAACTTTTACAATTGTGAATGGCCCTTTCCACCCACAAATAATTTTAATCTTGTAATTTAAAATAAAACTTCCTGTACATGCTCAAATTCTTTTTTTATTAACTTCTGATCATGACATTCTTTCATTTTTTTCTTATAAATCCTAGCATTATCATAAGATTCATTCCTAATTTCCTTAAGCTCATTCAATTGCAAGAATCTTATGTCACAAGCATCCTTCAAATTAAAATTGAACTCTTTAATAACCCAATAAGATTTATGCTCCAATTCTACTAGTAAGTGATGAGTCTTACAAAAAATTAATCTATGCGGTATATTCGTATAGGTGTCTTATAAGTTGTCCTTTAAGCTCATAATACAATATATAATCTAGCAAACTATTCCTTTTTAAATAGGATTCATGGTTTTTTCTAAAACTCTTTTGATTTCACGATTAGATACTTCTACTAGACCACTAGTCTAGGGATGATAAGAAGTTGCAATTTTATGCATAATATATTTTTTTTCCACCAACCTTGCAATTGTTGCATTCCTAAAATGACATCCTCTATTGGTAATGATTATTCTTGGTATTCCATATATTGTAAAATATTTTTGAATTAAAATTTTGAAAGACTCTGAGCATCACATTGAGGCAAAGCAATTGGTTTGGTCCATTATGACACATATTCCATATCAATAAATATAGAAACATTTCCAAATGAAGGTATAAATTGTCCCATAAAATACAATACCTATGCATTAAAAATTTCATTTTCCAAATTAAAATTTAGATGCATTTCATCTACATATATATTAATATCTCTACATAGAGTAGGCCAAAAAAATCCAGATTGTAAAATTTTATAAAAAATTCTATTTTTCCGAAAATGACACACGACTTAGTTCCACCAAATTGAACCCATAGCCCACTCAATTGGCCATAATTTGTGTTTAAAAATCTTCATAATATTCATACACATCAAATTTGACCTTCAATTAGCCTTGGTAGGACCTAAATTTCATTTGATTTCAACCTAACTCCAAAAGCCCCAAATTTGCCCCAAATTGACCATGTCTCAAAAATTCACCAAATTGAGGGCCTTAACCCCAAAATTTCCACTTCATCACTTCATATAAAAATCTTCAAAGAACCTCCTTTGATCATGTGGACCATTAAATTTGGACTTAGCCCATGGTTAGCCCAACCTAGACCCATGTCTAGCCCAACATTCCCAAATTGGACAAATCTCAAAAATCCCTCAAAATCACTTCAACCCTTCACCAAAAACTTCATAACAATCATCTACACAATTTTGATCAATCAATTAGGTCATTTAACATGACTAACCTAGCCCAAAGCCAAACTTTGATCACTTGAACCCACATTGAACCTATACATTGAAGATGGCCTAACAACCCCAAAGTCACTAGATTAAATCCACCTCACCCATTGGTTAGACCCTATGAGTGAGCCAAAACCCATCTAACCACCTAAAATAAGCCAAGGACCAAAGGTTCCGTAAATTAATGGATTTCATTCCATTTTTTCATAAGCTTAGGATATTTTTTCCAAAATTAAACCTCAATCCATTAAATTGTTGTGACATATTCCCTTGGGTTCCATGAGCTCCTAGCTACCTCCCTTTGGCCGGTCGGCTAGCCTAGTGGCTAGAAAATGGCGAAATCGAGAGCCACCCCAATGGAGCTTCACCCAAATCAAACCTAGAGGGCAGCTAATCCAAATCAATCTGTAGAGCTCCTCTGTCATCCACTTAAACACCACAATGGACCCAAACTTGTATCGTAAGAGCTACCCCATGTCCATTTATATAAAATACTCACCTCCACGGCCATGGGAGGTGTTTTGAAAATTTCTTACAGAGAGCCTCCCAAACTTCTCACAAAGCTTCTCTGAGATCCCCTCAGTGCAATCCAACCCTCTTCCCCTACTGAATTCCACTGTGGAAGCTTAATTTTGAGCTCAAACCTCCGCCCAAAACTAGGACAAAACTCATTGCACTTCCACAGTCCACCAAACTTCAATTACTTGTGCCCACACCTTCATAATGAAGAATGAAGCCAAAGTCCCATCAAATTACCCTCTAAAATAGCCTCCACCAAAGCTCTAGACCAACACCTGAAATCGAGTTTGGTCAAATTCATACCTAGGCCTTACACCACAGTAAGGTGCTTAGTCCCTAGCCTCCTTAGACCCCAAAAAACGTGCAAAGACCTTCTGATTGAAGCTACACTTCTCAGAGCAAAGGTATAAAACTTCTCCCCCTCCCGAGCCTATTTTGATTCTCTATTTGATTAGGTTTAATTTAATTGCATGATTACCATATGGATGTTTTTGTCTAAATTTGACGAGTCCATAGGATCAAACCCAAAGTGATTTTTTTGAGTCTAGGCTGAGACCATAGGGTTTTAGTGCGGATGGTCATGGGATCACTCTATCGGGGACGAAGACGGGGAGTCGTTTAATCAAGCGTGTATCGAATGGACAGAGGAGATCAAGCCGGACAACACTTCAAAACATAAACTGTGGGTTGAGTTAGCAGCTATGTGTTATATTGGCACTTCACCATGGCTTGAAATTTTAACATGTTATATCCTGTGCCAAGGGAAACATCCTCTGATTTTTCCAAAGTCATAGGAAGTCTCTAGACATACATCTATATTTTTCAAGTTTATGCACATTATTTGCTTAAATTAATCATGGAAATTAGTATGTTGATTTGAAAATTTTAAGAAAATTTTGGAAGGCTTATGATGACCATGGAACCTTTAGGAAAAATTTTCATGAGTCAAGTCATTTAAAATGCACCTAATTTTCACAAACACTAAATCACTAAGATAATTGATTTTGCAAAATATAAACATCAAAATTACTTGATTTTTTATATCTACTATTGTCTAAGATCCAGAAAACTCCCCATAAAAATTTTGAAACATTTTGAGTACATTTGATGGTCTAAATTGATTTTTCAAGTTAATAATCTTTTCTGGCACTAAAATGATTTTTAAGGATCAAAATATAACTAAAAAAATTATAAAAACTTTTTTTTTGTGTTCTCTGTGATCAGGGGTATTTTCTAAAAATAAAATGATATTTAAAATTAAAACTTGATTTTTAGTCTATTTTAAATATTTTAAAAAATAAAAAATTTATAAAAATCACAAAAATAATAAAACTCCTGAAAATGTTTTAAATTGCTTCATAATCACTTAGGAACCATTAAAATATTTTCCCTAATATTCTAAATAAAGAAACTGAATTTCAAAGTTTAAAAATAAATTTTAAAGGCTAAAAATGAGTTTTCACTAAAATAATTCCAATAAATCAAATAAAATTCATAAAAACATAAAATCTTCTTCTCTAAGTTCTCTGACCTCAGGTGGACTTTTCAAAAATACAAAACTTAATTTTCCCCATTTAAAAAATTTAATATTTAATAAATACCCAGAGCTTACAATAATTATTAAAATTCAGATAAAATCCAAACAATCATGAAATTTGGTCCAAAGGCTTCTCCAGTCTATGCCTACCTCCAATAAGAATTTCAAGGAATTAGGATTTACCTTGGTCAAGTTTGGAATTTTCTTTTGAAAATCCTATTGCATAAAAATAATATTATAAAATTAATTAAAATTTAAAAAATCACATTTTCTCCTATGATGTCTTAATTGACCCATGAATGAGGTAGGATAAAAATTTCTTGAGAAATCACATTTTCTCCTCTGATGTCTTAATTGACCCATGAATGAGGTAGGATAAAAATTTCATATTTGAATTGAATTTGACAAATTATGAAGTGTTAGAGCCTTAGGAGCAAATGTGTGATTTTGGAAACTTAGCCTTAATTAACATTTAGGCTTAATTCAAGAAGGAAAATGGGTAAACTCTGATCTTAATAATTTATTTGATGTTTGAAACGAAGGGGTTAATTGTTAGAAATCAACCTCAATTTCTTAATTAAAAAGATAAGTTAATAGATTTCTAAATTAGTAAAATTTGGTTGTTTATTAAAATAAAATGAACCTAAGGCTTAGGGGTATAACTTTTGAAGTTAATAATTAATCAATTTAATAACCCTATTTTGATTTTCAAATAAAATTCAAATCATCAATCATGACCACCTAAAGCCTAAACTTTTCAAAGCTAATTAAAACACTCACTTACGTCTTAAGGGCTTAGGAGTGACTTGGGCTAAATCAAGTTTCATTTAAATAAGGATTAGAAAAGTAAATATCATTGAAAATTAAAACCTCTTTCAAACACTACAAGCCCAATTAGGGTTAAAATTTGGCTAAGTGTTTCAACAACACTAATCTGCCTCTTTGTGGGTCTTCACCCACATAATTCTTGAAATGAATCACAAGTGATAAGTACCCTTTTCTTAAGGATAATTGAGACATCAATGTTCACTGAGCATTAAGATGTTCATAGGACGAATTATTAAAATAATTATAATAAAATTTAAAAGAACTCAGGATTTTCCAATAGGCAACGAGAGAGTAGCACAGACCTGCTTCTTTCTCTAGATTTGTTGGATATCTTGAAGATCCACTAAACTTAATATGTTTTTCTTGACAAAATCATCCTTAATTAAACTCCAAAGGACCCATCAAGATATGACATAGGGTTAGGAAAACTACCAAAAACCTTACTTTGTGCATCTATATAAATTACCTTGACATGCATTTTAAGTTTCAAGTGGTGGAACAAGAAGACTCGCCAAGTATGCTTTTACAGTTTTCAGCGTTAGCTTTCTTGTACTTTCATACTGCGCTTTTATACCTGTAAACTCGCATGCTAAACAACGATATCACCCTGCATGAAAACCAAAACTAAAATCAACCAAGTTAAAATTCACCGCCACAACATTCAAAATATAAGACAACTCAAAATTTAATCACAAACATCACCAAAACTATAATTGCAACAAAATTAAGCTATCTTTATCGGATGATCGAGAATCCCTCAGACAAGGTAACCTACGGTTGCTAAAGAAGCTTCCCACGGGCTAAATGAAATTATGGAACTGATTAAGTTAATTTTAGTAAGTTCATTTAAACTATGTGAATCCAATAAAAAATAGTGGTGCCGAAACGAAGGAACCGTAGGATCCTAACTGGTCTCTCTCTAATCAACTTTAATATGCCCTCATAAAATTTAAAGAATTTCAACCATAGGGCCACCTGATTTGACATTATAACTTGACACACTTGAAAACTCAAACTCATCGCGGCGAGGAGCTTGGAGCTAGCATGCATTATAACTTGACACACTAGAAATCTCAAACTCGTCGCAGCAAGGAGCTTGGAGTTAGTGTGGTGGGTAGCACGACCGTCATCAACAACAAAACCTGTCATCCTCAACTAAACCAATCATCCTTCCTTAGACTTAAACAACAAATTTATAGGACTTTGAGGTTTCTTGCTTATGCAACGTAAATCGTCACCTTGTATTTAGACCTATTTATAGCCTTGCTATACAATATAAGCCCTAACTTGTCTTAGGATTCTGAGGTTGTCGTCTGTCACGACTGAAACCCTCATATCTTTCAGGCTATTGTGTGATCGTTTCACACAAATGTAAGCCCTAACTAATAAAATTGGCAGGATGAAACACATAAAATTTTCCCCTCAAAATTGAAGCCAAACATTAGGATAGCTTGGGAAGTCACTGGGGTTCTCCTTTCAATCCATGACATCCCTTAGTTCTTCCTCCTTTGGATTCTACAATAAAATGTTCCAAATTTGAAGAACCCATGACATCCCCTAGTTCTTCCTCCTTTGGACTCTACAACAAAATGTTCCAAATTTGAACCCGACATCCCCTAGTTCTTCCTCCTTTAGATTCTACAATAAAATGTTCCAAATTTGAACCAATCTCTTTCACACCTCTATGTCTGATTTCGTTGAAGAGTCCCACCCTTTGAAATTCCTTGAAGATAATTCAACCTCTACGTCCAATTTCGTTGAAGAGTCCTACCCTTTGAAATTCCTTGAAGATAATTTTTCCCACACCTCTACGTCCGATTTCGTTGAAGATTCCTACCCTTTGAAATTCCTTGAAGATAATATTTCTTGATTTTCTCTAGTCCTTCTTCCTTTGGATTCTACAATAAAATGTTCCAAATTTGAACCAATCCCCTTTCACCTTAGTTCTTCTTCCTTTGGATTCTACAATAAAATGTTCCAAATTTGAACCAATCCCCTTTCACTTGTCCAATGTCATTGAAGAGTCCCACCCTTTGAAATTCCTTGAAGATAATATTTCCTGATTTTTATCGAGAGTCTTCTTAAGATGTAATTAACTATAAGGGCTTGCCCTTATGGGAAACATGTCTGAACTAGCTTAATATAAGCCCTATTTAATCCTTTATATTAAATAAGGGAACTTGTCAATAAATATAAAGGTTTCACAGACCAAATAAATTTCATATATTCCTTAATTTATTTGATAGAGCAACATCCTCAAGTTTTGTGTTTGTCCTTTGAGATAGATACAAGATTTGAGATATAGTGCTCTTTCATTTAAACTATGAAAAATATGGAGTCAATTTGATTTCATATTTTTCTAAAACTAAATATATATGTAAATTAAAAGGTTCTTTCAGAGTGGGCGATGGGATTTCGATTTCAGTGACCAACAACTTCTTATAAGCAACACTCCTCTAAAAAAAATAGCACCGACAGCTTCTGGCGACTCTGCTGGGGACAAGCTTTTGTCTCCATAATATTATTTTGACACATCGGTAATGTGTCCATGTCCCTCTTGGACCAAATTACCATTCTTCTGTTGGCATACTTTACCCATTTCTTTCTTGGGAAGGTATGATTAACTCCTTGGACTTCAGGACTAGTTGTTCAACCATCTTTGAATAGAGGGATTTAGAAGGCCATTAAGGACTCTTTAAATTTTTATGTGGGGTCGACCTCTTAATAGGTGTGTCGGTTGACTAGTTCCACTTGGCATTTTCTACCACTAAATAGGTCCCACACTGGGTCCTAAAATACTTTACATTCCCCTTTGAAGTTTGATTTGCAATTTTGCAAATTAAACCAAATCATTTTATGCTACGTGCACTTTGAAATTTTCTTACATTAATTAAATTTTACACCTCTTAATTTTTCTTAAAACAAGATTTTAAAATACCCAAAAATTAAGACCGGCCCGGTCTATAGATCAACTTCTACTTTCAGTGCTTGCACTAAAAATTACAAGGTTTTTGGCCATATAGCTAAACCCTAAAGCTTTCTATTTTAAAGCCTTATGTAATGGCCTAACCAATGCTGAACTTCTCCTACAACTTGCCAACAAGCCATGAAGCCCGTAACCTTGCTCCTACCATCCAATTTAGAGCCGGATTTGAAGATCTAAAGGTCATCCTCAGGAAAGCCCCGTTCATGGTAATGAAGATTGTCGCTCCAGAAATACAGGAGCCGTCTGCAGAATTCAACCCGAACTACCTTCAAGACTACCCTACCTACAAGAAGTCTAAAGCTGTTGCCATGGCGGCACTCGCCAAACCTACTAGCCTCGCTGCTGTTAAGGAGAAAGAAGTGATTATTATTGAGGATCCAATTAAAGGATTAACTGTCCCACCACCCGTGTTTGAAATCAGATCAAGCTCAAGGACTATACCGTTCACCTGAACACAAAGCATGAACCTTAATAGAAAAGTTTGGAGGGCCATTAAATCCCAGACTCCCAAGGAGACACCATTGAGGAGTAGCTTCATCAAGTTGAAGAAGTGTTACCAAAAATTTATCCACCATGCGAGGAAGTAGATTCCAACCTCTGACATATACCAAGGGATTGAGAGTATCTGAAGGGTCGCTGCCACATTAACGTCACTTCATGGACACGGTTAGGAGAGAAAGAAGTTCACTCCTATCACTCGAGATAGTTTAGTTTTCAGAAGGCTTGCTACCAAAAAATGATGTTCGGTTAGCAAGTTACTTAAACGACTGCGAGATGCAATTTCTCCTCGCATGAAAAAGGAAATTTTGAAGGGCGTCAAGTCCGGCAGACAGTCCCACAAGACAGCTAGAGTTCCACCTACCCACATCCCCGTTTGGTTTTGTTTAGGGAACATATTTGATATGGAAGTGATCACTACTGATTATAATGCCACCAGGACTGTGGGTTGTCAATCGGTTAAGTCGAGATTGGATCTAAAAATCTTACCTGTCGCCCATCATGGAGACATTCCTACAATCCCAAAGACAAGGACAAGACAATTACCTGACACTGTAGTCGGTCTACACCACAGGGAGTATACTTCCCTCGACATACTGATGTTTCTACTATGACACTCCGTCCTGAGACATCATCATCAAAAAAGGAAAAGATATGGGTACCCAAAGTCGTTGCATCGATACAGTCCAGTGAGCCAGTAGGACAGGAAGTGAAACTAGTGTCTAAAGTATCTGATGTTATCGCGACAATAGCCAGCGAGATGGAGGAACAAATAAAGGATGTCCATCAGGGTCCTCCAGATCTTAAAATGATCAAGGAGTCAATAATTGAGGAGAAATGAGAAACTAAGGATCGAGATTTCTAAGTTAGCTCGAGAACACAGAGTTTCAGTCGATAACAACAATGAAAATTTTGATTAGAATGATTACTTGGAGGAGGATTTCATGGATGTCCATGTGATCAAAACTAGAGCCACCACATCTGCGTACGAGGCTCAACCTCACACCGAAGAGAACATTGTAGATGAGCTACGTAGGCTTATCCACCTAAGGGATGAGCAAGTTAGTCTACTGGAGAAAAGAATAGAAGATATGACTGCAGTTATGACCGCCATGGCCATCATTCAGGGGCAATCACAAGTACCACAATTGGCATCTCCAGAGATTAATCACCCAGAAATCATACACATTATAGATGAAAGAAGAGAGGATACTTCAGCAAACAAAAATGAGCAACCGAAGAAAGATTCTCCATCAAGTTTCATGCTAGAAAAGGAGTTCAAGCAAATGGTTGAATAAGTGTGGTACGCCTTAGCCCAATCCAAAGGCGGTGCATCAATTTTGAAGGGAAGACTTTACCTAGAGGAGTTCGATGTCGTACCTTTACCCAAGGGTTTTGTGGCCCCAAACTTTAAGATATTTGATTGGAGTGGAAATCTCAGACAATATATAGCACATTTCCGAGCCAGCTGTGCAAACACAAGAAATAATGAAGCTCGACTTTGCCAGCAATTCGTCAGCAGCTTGTTAAAAATTGCTTTTGACTGATACACTAACTTGCTCAACGGGTCAGTTAAAATATTTTCTGACACAGAACAATTATTTGTGAAAAGATTTGTTGGGGTACAACACCATGTGTCTATTGGAGAGCTCATGATGGAAAAGCAAAAGCCTAGAAAAATTTTGATAGACTATATTTTGAGGTGGAGAAACCTTAGCATGAAATGTGAACCTCAGCTACAGGAACATCATGCAATTGAAATTCTACTCAAGAGTATTCATGGACTAGTAGCTTTCATGCTTAAGGGACTCACCATCAAATCTGTTAAGAAACTACTCTGTAAAGCCAACAGTCTTCAAACAGAAATAAAGCACATGGAGCCACATGAAAAGGCTAAGATGACCAAAGTGTTCGAGAAGAAATCAGGACTAGTAGCAAATGTCGACAAAGGAAAGCAACCTATAAAGATATATACAGAAGAGCATCGCTTGTCTTTGTCACAGTACTCTTAGAAACAGAATAGTCAATCCAACCAACCGCCGCCTCAAGAGGGATCACCTTGAATAGGGGATAAAAGAATATCTTTGTCAGAGAGACAGAAAATTGTGTATACTTTCAAGGATGAAGCTATATCTAAAATATTCAAGAGTCTCATGAAGAAGCCAGAATTCAAACTAACAGATCCAAAGAAGTCCGAAGAGGTGGATAAGAAAAATGAACCAAATTATTGCCCATACCACCGGTTGCTTGGGCACACTATAGAAAAAAACTTTAGGGTTAAAAGACTAGTTCGAGAGAAACCTCAAGTAAGAGAACATAACAATCCCGAAGGAATATTTAAAAGAACCTGAAAAATGATCCATAAACATGATTCGGCTGAGCCAATCTCCCCAATTGATTCTTATGTCAGAATAGATGGATGAAGTATAACTTGAGATAAACTCAAGAGGGTCCTTAATCAAATTAAGGATTCATCGAAACAAGCTTCAATGAATACCGAACAAGGATCGAATGAGGTCTGGAGCAGATCATCCAAGAAAATTCTGGAAAAGATCCAGTCTACATCAAAATGAGCCTCCATTCAGAGTCTGCAACATACTAAGCCCGAGATGAAGGTTTTATTAGAAGATCCGTCATCGTCAATGACAAATGAGAAGAAGAAAAGCATCACTACAAAGATTGATAGCATAGGGGGTAGGATAGAAGCTACCTTTACTAGATTTGTGTCTCGGATTCGGGGAAGAAAATCCTCGAACCCTTGACTTTGTATGATTATCTTTTTGTCCCTCTAGAATTTTATGAATATAATGATTGTGATTTTTGCAACATTTTAATTATTTCTAGTGATAACATAAATGATTATGACCAATCTAACTTCGGTCTTGATCCCCAAAATGATCCTCAAATCGTACTCGAGTTTGATGAACTTGTTATCAAGTCCAAAGAAGACATTAATAATACCATTTACGGCAGCACCAATAACAAGGAGCCAATTCTCGAGCATCATGGTACATCGCTTGCCATCAAATTAGATCTTTCTGATAAAGAGGAAAAGACACTAGAGGATTCAACAATGATATCTCAAGAAGAAGAAATCACATAAGTTAACTTAAGGACTGGAAAAGTGTTACCACAAAGAACAACTCCAACAGACAAAGGGAAACAGATAATGACTCGAGAAGAGATACCCCCACCTCCAATAGTGGAAGAACCACATGATCAATATGAAATCGAAGGATCATACAAAGTAGAATACAATGTGCTAGCTCATCTTATGAAGTTGCCATCCCGATTAAGCATCTACAAGGCTCTGATCTTATCAAAGGTGATGAGAGAGTCTCTGGTTATAGCTTTGCTTAACCTAGAGATTTGCTTAGCTCATTTGGTCAGCACATCCTCAGATGAAGTCTGCTCGTTGAAAGAATAATCAGGGGTAACCTTCACAACTGAAGTCTTGCTTTTCGGTACCACCGACAACAACCTTCCACTCTACATCTCCGTCAACATCAGCAGATTTGTGTTATTCAAAGTTTTAGTGGATCCTAGAGCATATCTTAACTTGATGAGCCTACAGACATTGGCCTATTTGGATAGTGAAGCTCAACAGCTTACAGCCGATTAGATGATGTTAAGAGGATTCAACAAAAAGGGAGAAAGAGCCCTCAGATCAATTACATTACTTATGAAGGTTGGAGAACTCGTGACAACTGCTAAATTTCATATCATCGATGCCGAGGCCTCTTTTAACACTCTATTAAGTAGAACATAGATTCATGAGCACAATATGGTTCCATCATCTCGACATCAGTGCATCAAATACCGTAAAGATAGTCAAGAAATTTGCATCAAGGGAGACCTACAACCATTTTCAGTGCATGAAGTCGGTATCCATGAAGATGTTGCCTACTACGCGACTCCAAAGAAGAAAGTCTTCTCTCGTGAAGTTATCACAAACAAAGATGAAGATTGAGAAGAATCACAAAGAGGAGGCCATTCAACTTCTCTTCACCGATCTTCCACCACTCCTTTACAACGAGATGGTGAATGGTCTTTTAGTTCACGCACCTGAAGTCGAGGCCAAGGACGTGAACGAGGAAGCAACAATTTAATTGTTGAACAAATTAGGCCACCCATCAACATTGGTGATGAAGGTAGTTTTGAAGATGAGATAATGATGACAAGACAAAAGAGACCTCAGTACAAGATATCCCTAGAAGATACAAAAAATAATGAATATCAAACAATGTATGATCACACAAACCACTATGTGATTGTTATGACCCTCACTCTGATTCTCCCTTAGAAGGTTGAGTGTTTAGAGGTCAAAGAAGTCTGTAGTGTTGGTTCAAAGCCGATCAAATTTTACCGTACTTCTACTTCTACTAAGCTTGAAAAACATGTAAATTAGGACGATGATTCTAATGAATTAATGGAATTGCCTTTTGGTTACTTCTCACATTGTGTTTAAAAGTTAATTCAACAGGGACTCTTACCAACACAAATGCCAAAAGATAAATTTCAACTTTTTGAAAAACTATGGAATGGTAAAAGTCAAACTCCCAACTCAAAAGAGGGTCTCTGATTGGGTACAGTTGGACCAGTCGATAATTCTGAATTTTGCATGGTTGTTACTACTGAGTCAGAAGAGGATTGCCTCAATATAAACGATGACTCTACTGATTAACCTATAGAAGATGCTCCACTAGAATTTGAGGAGGAAGTTAAATCTACCATTGATGAATTGAAAGAGTTTAACATCAGGACTGAAGAACGACCCTAACCTACATTTATAAGTTCTCTACTTAATGACGAAGAATCTGGAGAATTGATCAAACTATTAACAAAATTCAAAGATTGCTTTGCATGGAACTACGATGAAATGTCAAGACTGTAAGCAGAGGTTGCAGTTCATAAACTTTGGGTGGACAAGAATATAACTCCAATAAAATAAGCTCTGAGGAGAATGCGCATCGAAATAGAACAACAAGTCATTGCTATGGTGAAGGAATTGATAGACTCCAACTTTGTTAAAGAGGAGAAGTAGCCCATATGATTGGCTAATATTATACCTGTTAAGAAGAAAAATGGACAGATCTGTGTTTGTGTCGACTTCAGAGATTTGAACAAGATACGTCCAAAAGATGAGTTTCCATTATGTATACCAGAGATGATGGTGGATATTGCTTCAACACATGAAATTTTCTCCTTCATTGGCGGATCGTCAGGATACAACCAAATTAAGATGGCTCCTAATGATGCAGCACTTACAGCCTTCAGAACACCGATTGGAATTTTCTGCTACATAGTGATGTCGTTCGGGCCAAAGAATGCAAGAGTAACATATTATCGTACAATGATGAAGATTTTTGACGACCTCATTCACAACTAAGTAGAATGCTACGTGGATGATTTGTTCATCAAAAGTAAATGAAAATTAGACCATTTATACGATTTGAGGATCATGTTCAAAAGGTTACGATGATACAACCTTAAAATGAATCCCTTATAGTGCACCTTTGGCGTTACCTCCGGTAAATTTCTGGGATTCGTTGTCTTTCATTGGGGAATTGAGATGGACCCAAATAAAATTAAAGCTATCTTGGTAATGCCTCCACCTGAAACCTTGAAACAAATATGTTCCTTTCAAAAGAAGTTGGCATATCTGATACACTTTATTTCTAATATCTCAGGTAGATGTCAACCTTTCTCGGCATTAATTAAAAAGGACGCCAAATTTATTTTGGAAGAGAAATGCTAGTGGGCCTTCGAGGATGTTAAACAATATTTAATGACACCTCATATCTTGGCATCCCCTATCCTAGGAAAACCTCTGATACTTTATACCGTGGCCTTAGAAGACTCTCTTGGAGCCCTCTTAGCTCAAGTCAATAATGAGGGTAAAGAAAATGCACTCTACTACATGAGTCGTCGCCTAATACCGAGGCAGATAAGGTAGTATTGTCTAGTATTAATTTTTGTCTCCCAAAAAGCTTAGACATTACATGCTTTCTCATAAGATTACCCTGATCTCGAAAGTTAATCCATTGCAATATTTGATGACCTGACCAACACTCTCTTAACGTCTAGTAAGATGGTTAATGATCTAATCGCAATTTGATATAACTTTTATTCCCCTCCGTTCTAGCAATGGACAGATACTAGCAGACTTTTTCGCTACACAACCACTGCCAGTTGGGTCCTCTTTCAACAACAAGTTACCCGACAAGCAAATATTACAAATGGAATTATCCAGTGTGCAATAATGGGAGATGTACTTTGATGGTGCTTTGTCAGCCAGAAAAGACAAAGGATCGGGCACAACTATAACAGGCAAAGCAGAAATTGGTTTGATCTTCATCACACCAGATAAGGGTATGATGAGGTTCTCATACCACTTGACAGTGTTCTGCACCAACATTGAAGTAGAATATGAAGCTTTAATCACTGGGTTGAAAATGATAATCTCAATGGATATAACAAACATTGTCATTTATGGGGACTCCCAACTCGTCATCCAACAAGTCGCCTGATAATACAAAAATTTGAAACCAAGTTTAGCAGAATATCATCAGTACACGATGAAGCTCTTGGAGTAGATTCCCTGTGTGACTTTCTACTGAATTCCTAGGGGAGATAATGCCCATGCTGATGCTCTAACAAAACTTGCTAAGGAAATGTTATGTCCCCGAACGATTCCATTTAAGTCACAGTGCAAGGAAGACGTGTCTTGTCTCGGATCGACTTCGAGACTCTACATAATCATGGAAAAGGAGAAACAATAAATACAGTTGCAGAAATCAACGAAGATTGGCGCAAGACATTAATAGAATATTTTCATATTGGAAAGCTTCCAGAAGATAAGTCTGAGGAGCACCACATCACAAGAAGGGCTATGTCTTACGCCCTGATGGGAAATGTTCTCAAAAAAAGATCATTCGACCAGATGTGGCTACGGTGTTTGAGAAGAGCTTAAGCTCAAAATATTGTCAAAGAGGTACATGACGGATTATGTGGTGCTCACCAGTTAAGGCCGAAAATGAAAATGAAGATCAAAGGACTCGATTATTATTGGCCAGCAATGATGTCTGATTGCATGGATATAGCCCGAGGATGTCACCAATGCCAAGTGCATAGGGTGGTCTTACACCAGCCTCCGAATGTGCTACACCCAACTATTGTGTCGTGGCCATTCGAGTGTTGGAGTATGAACATAATAGATCAGATAGACACTCCATCTTCAAGAGGACACAGCTTTATACTTTCCACTACAAATTACTTCTCCAAATGGGCAGAGGCAGTACCGTTACGTGAGGTTATGGCGCAACACGTCCTTCAATTGTTTAAACTCCAAATTGTCTATCATTTCGAAGTGTCGCGAAGAATAATTTTCGACAATGGGATAGCTTTCAGAAGTACAAAGATCAACAATTTTGTCAAAAGACATGGGATAGATTGAAGATTACAATTTACTATCCCAGAGCAAATGGTCTGGCTGAGGCTTTCAACAAATCACTGGTACAAATTTTGAAGAAAACACTGGATGAAAACAAAAGGGATTGGCACAAAAACCTATTAGAAGCCTTGTGGGCATGTCAGACGACTTTCAGGACTGCCACTCAGTGTACACTTTATATGCTCGTGTACGAAGCCGAGGTCATGCTACCGCTAGAAATCCAGACACCATCTCTCAGAGTCATTGTTGCCAACCAACTTACAACAGAAGAAAGCACAAAACTCAGACTTGAAGATTTGGAGAGTCTCAATGGAAAATGACTGGAACCACAACAACATTTGGAGCTTTACCAGGCGAAGATGTTACAATGCCATGAAAAATTGGTCTGCCCAAGGAAATTCAAAGTTGGTGACCTCGTACTTGTGCTTAAAAGGCTTATTTTTCCACGCCGCAAAATAGGTGGAAAATTCGAGCCAACTTGGGAGGGACCATTTGTCATTGAAAAGGACTATATAGATGGAGCCTACTAGTTAGTGGATTTTCAGAGAGAAAGACCCATGTTACGAATAAACGGACGATTTCTGAAAACTTATTACATAACCTGACGCCGCTTGCCTCTACTTGCTTTGAAAATTTATAAAATTTGATTATTTTAGGGTTATCTATGTGGCCAAATGTCTATGACCGAGTCAAAATTTTGTAATTAACCTCAATATAATGAAAAATTTGAGAAATAAATTTTAAACTTTAAATTTTCTTCTTTCCACTTTTGAGTATAAGGTTCCACTAAATTTAACAAAACTCATACATAAAATAAACAATTCATTTCACTAAAAAAACTAAAATTTACTTTAACAAATACTTTGTTTTGTTCTTGTTCATGATAAGTTTCAGCCCACTAACGTTTTTCCTGTCTTCTGCAGAAAAATGTCGGGACCGAGGCTGATCTTTGCTTTTCAGGATGGCAAGAGCCTCACACTAAATGAGGAAATGGAGCTGAAGGGTGGTACCATAGACTTCAACATGGATTTTAACCAGGTTGACATGCACTACGAAGGTCCTCTCATAGACGTAGTCAGACACAAAGAGAAAGAGGGAATGCCTTCACTATAGAGAGTGACCGCTAAAGATAATGTATCACGCAAAAGCAAGAACGTGAGAACAAAGCAAGATCCGATGGAAGGGTCTGATTGCCTGCCCTCCATGATAGCTACACCAGTTAGGGGCCTAGTAGCCACCAATAACGAATGCCTGCCAAGTACTTTGCTTCACAAGACGCAACGCAGGAACGCCAGCCACAAGAAGCTGAGAGATTTTCTACGACAAGAACACAGACGTCACTTAGAGACGAACAAATTGCTCACCCCTATTCCTGAGGGGAACATTTATGATGTAGAACTGAAAGAAACTTCTGCTAGCCTACCCACCATGGATGAAGAACCAAGGTTTGTGGCAGAGTCAGATACACTTTCAGTTTCAGATGTCTTATGCAAGGGTTGCCCAACGTGCAACGCTGAAATACCGGTCGGGACATAAACCACGAACGCATTCGTAGAATACCCAGATTGCAATGTTCTACATTTACAACATTTCAATATATTGGAAGAATATACTTCAAGAACAAATGGGTCTCAGACTTCAGATTTTATGATAGATGAGCCATATGTCCCATTAGGGACCGATAAGTATGTATTATGGAGCCCAGGGTCGTACATCCCACTAAAGGCTGAGTCTCATGTTCCAGATCAACCAACGCCAGTTAGGGTTCCTGCCAATGCTTGAAGGAAAGAACACCCGCGACAGCTGCCAACCCCTGCTATGATTGAGTACTACAAGATAAGTAAAGTAAATAAAAGAACATTTGAATTTTATGAACAAGTTCACAAAAAGTTCATCAGCATATTGGAAGGCCTGCAGTGGTATACCAAGGTTTTCTCTGAAAGTGATGAAAGAAGTATTCTATACTATATCTTTGATTTAGAAGATAGAGGCTGAGTGGGCCTTCTCTTGGAAAGAACATATTTTGAGCTAAATAAATGGATGAGAGGAAAGGGAAGAATCAACATCTAGTGCAGCTGTTGTTACAACTTCACAAATGACAGACAGGGAAATCTGCTTGGAATCCAGGACATAATGAAGTACATCCGCTACCGCCAATGATAAATTGGATGGAAAAAATAATGGTCAAATAGAATATTCTAGCAGCTACCTGCATTCCTAATAGTTGTGTTATCAATATCTATGAAGAGGGTGATTGCATTCCTCCACACATTGATCATCATAATTTTGTGAGTCCCTTTAGTACGGTCTCATTTATAAGCAAGAGAAATATTTTATTTGGGAAAGAAATCGATGTCGTTGGCTCTGGTGAGTTTAGAGGTTCTGTGGAGATTCCTCGACTAGTCGGTTCAGTACTCTTTCATAAAGGCAACAGTGCAGACGTTGCCAAACATTGTATTCCAGAGGTACGACACCATAGAGTGTTTGTGACTTTCTGCAAGATGGATGACAGCAAAATGCCATATGGATTTCAGCCGGACCTGGAACTGGAAGAGCTACTATCGTACGAGCTATGAGAGGGTTGTACCTCTAAGTACATGCCAAGGGAACTCTTATCCTAGAGCATGGCTTAGAAGGTCTGCTTGATCAGGAGCTCGTCGTACCTGATACAGATGGTCAGAGGGTTCACTTTTTTTATATATAGCAACATGACATGTTTCTGATATATTAAACCTACAATATATTCATAGCATGAGATGTTCTGAATGTATTTTGACATAGACTATATATTTTACATTTTTGAGGCGTTAGGCTATGTTTGATCTGTAGCATCTTTATGGGAGCAGATTAATAGAAATTTCTCTCAAAATGTGTCTTTTGTCAGTTGACTTTCTGTGCAATGGATCAAAGCCACGAATCACATGTTGGTTCAGAATTTCAATGAACAAAGAACGAGACAACAGATCTTTAACAATAAATAAAATTTAAATAAAAATAATCACCAATGAATAAACAACAAAACAAATTTCTTTTTCTAAAAAAATTAACTAATTAAAATTAAAACTTTAAGGACATAATTTGAAAAAATAGATGTGATAAAAATATGTTGAGTGGATTCTCTCATTTTTAGAGTTTCTTACTCATTGTGCGTGCAACACAACCATCTTTATCTGCATTAACTCTCTTCACATCCTCCCAAAATTTTGCATTTTGCACAAAACCCCAGAAAGCTCTACAAATCTTCTTCAACAAAATCAACCTTTACACATGACACACTTAAGCAAATTCAACACCACAAGCTCTTTGGAAATTTTAAATCTCATTTTTGAATCAGCACCTAAATTCTGATTCTCATCTTTTTTGGTCGATACCTAAATTGTGACTCTCTTCTCAGAATTGATACCTTAATTTAAATTCTCCTTTCGAGTCAGTACCAAAATTCTAATTCTCATCATTTGAGGTCAATACCTAAATTTCAACTCTCTTCTCGGAATTGATACATAAATTTCAATTCTCACATTTTCAAATTAGTAACTAAATTCTGATTCTCACCTTTCGAGATCGATACCTAAATTCTGACTCTCTCTCTAAGATTGATACCTAAATTTTAATTCTCACATTTTTGAGTCGGTACCTAAATTTTGAGGTCAATACCTAAATTTTGATTCTCTCCCTGAGATTAATACCAAAATTTCAAATCTCATTTTTGAATAAGTACCTAAATTCTGATTCTCATCTTTCGAGGTCGATACCTAAATTTTGACTTTCTCCTTGAGATTGATACCTAAATTTCAAATCTCATATTCGAGTCAGTACTTAAATTCTAATTCTCATCTCTCGAGGTTGATACCTAAATTTTGACTCTCTCCTTGAGATTGATACATAAATTTCATATCTCATTTTTCAGTCAGTACCTAAATTCTAGTTTTCATTTTTTGAGATCGACACCTAAATTTCGAATCTCTTCTCCAAATTGATACCTAAATTTCAATTCCCACATCTTTGAATCAGTACCTAAATTCTGATTCTCATCTTTCAAGGTCGAGACCTAAATTTTGACTCTCTCCCTGAGATTGATACCTAAATTTAAAATCTCATTTTAGAATAAGTACCTAAATTGTGATTCTCATCTTTTGAGGCTGATACCTAAATTTTGACTCTCTCCTTGAGATTGATACCTAAATTTCAAATCTCATTTTTGAATCAGCACCTAAATTCTGATTCTCATCTTTCAAAGTCGTACCTAAATTTTGACTCTCTCCCTAAGATGGATACCCAAATTTTAAATCTCATTTTTGAATCAGTACCTAAATTCTGATTCTCAACTTTCAAGGTCTATACCTAAATTTTGACTCTCTCCCTGAGATTAATACATAAATTTCAAATCTCATTTTTGAATCAGTTCATAAATTCTGATTCTCATCTTTCGAGGTTGATGAGTAGATTTCGACTTTCTCCCTGAGATTGATACCTAAATTTCAAACCACATTTTTGAATGAGTACCTAAATTTTGATTCTCATCTTTCGAGGTCGATACCTAAATTTTGACTCTCTCCCTGAGATTGATACCTAAATTTCAATTCTCATTTTTGAATCAGTACCTGAATTCTGATTCTCATCTTTCGATGTCGATACCCAAAATTCGACTCTCTCCCTCAGATTGATACCTAAATTTTAAATCTTATTTTTTAATAATTACATATATTTTGATTCTCATCTTTCGAGGTTGATACCTAAATTTTATCTCTGTTCTCGGAATTGATTCCTAAATTTCAATTTTCACATCTGTGAATTAGTACCGAAATTCTGATTCTCATCATTCGAGGTCGATAACTAAATTTTGACTCTCTCCCTGAGATTGATACCTAAATTTCAAATCTCATTTTTGAATTAGTACCTAAATTATTGTTTTCATCTTTCTAGGTCGATACCTAACTTTAAACTCTCTTCCTAAGATCGATACATAAATTTCAAATCTCGTTTTTGAATCAGTACCCAAATTCTGATTCTCATATTTCAAGGTTGATACCTAAATTTTGACTCTCTTTCTGAGATTGATACCTAAATTTTGATTCTCATCTTTTGAGGTCCGTACCTAAATTTTTACTCTTCCTTTCTTTTCAGAATTGATACTTAAATTTTAATTCCCACCTCGGGTCAACTCTTTCGTACTTATTCCCATCCTCTAGAAATCTCTAAAATTTCATAACTCGAAATCCACTCTCCAATCCCTAACGAGAGTCCCTACTTCTTGACTTGATCAAATATGCACCTGCCAGTATCCCCTACGAAAATAAAAAAAACACACACACACAACTCTACACATACTTCCAGGTTGGTTGACTTAGGATTTTGTGTTGGTTTTTGTTGATCTCGTCGGTCAACACCAATACGGGCGGTGTGCTTGCCCAACATACCACACCTATTAGGGGTTCATTTGTTGACCTCACTTTCAGTTGAGGTTTAGTTTTCCCTCTTTAGTAGCCTAAGGTCTAGCCATAAGACTTTCCTATTGACTATTCTTAGACAACAAGACAAGCAACCCTCATCATTAGAAATTTTAAACTCTTCTCTACTCAACTTGAAGTTCAACATATTGGTCCTAACCTCTAGCACTTATTAGGTGTGGTCACTATGGGGGAAGCTCAAGATGAGTCACACTTACGACTACTGGACCTTAGGGTTGATCCTGGGTGTTGGTATAGGGCTAAGGCACTTGTTTGCACTCACAATCACTCACTACCAAAACCCAGAACTTCTAGGCTTTGGTCCCTTGATACTTTTGGGAGACTCCTGTAAGTGGTTCCCTAAACCTATTAGCCTTAGGCTAGGGTTTAACTAAGACCCCTACAGAGAGGACCCAAAATGAGGTTTTCATTGATCTATGGCTTATTTATGGTGGTTGCCAATCCAACTCTATCATGATACCCAACCTACTCTATTGCCCCTAAATTCCCCCAAATTACCCAGATACCCTTGGGACCCCAAATTTGGCCAAAATCTCCAAATCTAGCCAAAGTTACCAAACTTAAAAGGAAAATAAAAGGAAGTCAAATTTGATAATCTTAAAAATAATAAAAATGAAAAAAAATGGTAAAAAAATTCTCCATGTTTTTCACACACTCCACATTCCCCACAACCTCTACACTCCACGTTTCTCTCACATCTCGCGTTCCTAGCACAAATTCACACAACTCTAAGTTTGTAAAAATTTCACAAGACTTCATATCCTTTTTACAAAGTTTCACACTCTACATAAGATTCCATAAATTTCTTGTTTTATGTGTACTTCACAAAATCCTCCACGACCTCAAAAATTACCACAACTTCGTCTACACTCGGGATAGACCTCCATTCTACTCCCTTGGGATAGACGTCCATCCTACTCCCATCTCAGCACTTAGGATAAACCTCCATTATACTCACTCGGGATAGGCCTCCGTCTTACTCCCATCTCCGCACTCAGGATATACCTTCATTCTACTCCCTTGGGATAGGCCTCCGTCTTACTCCCTTTAACTGCCTCTTTGGTTGGATGTGAGTCCCCAAGCTTTCCTTCCCTATGTACCTCGCTACCTCATTAGTTGGATGTGAGTCCCTTCTGCTTCCTCCCGGGTTGGATGTGAGTCCCCGAGCTTTCCTTCCCAATGTAGCTCGTCACCTCTTAGGTTTGATGTGAGTCCTAAGCTTTCCTTCCTAACGTAACACTCTCACCACCTTCTATTGCCTCTTAGGTTTGATGTGAGTCCTTGAGTCTTCCTTCCCAATGTAGCACCTCTTTTCCTTGATTGGTCTTTTGAGTTGGATGTGTGTCCTTCGTGTTGGATGCGAGTCCCTATGCTTTCCATCTCGAACAGGCTCCTCCACACATTCTTAAATTGCAAAATATTTCTTAAAATTTGAAATCAAATTAAATTAAATTTTAACAAAAATTAAAATGTGGTGAAATCGATACAAATATATTTGAATCTTCATCGAGATCGTTAGTATCCTTGACGGTTATCTCCGAGAATCAACATTCTGATCCCTAGCGGGAGTCCTTGTCTACTCTCCAGCAGAAACCTCTTCTCATTTTCTTTCTTCTCTGCTCTAAGCATGTTGGTATAGGTAGTTGTGTTGGTTTGTTTTACTTTCGATTAACACCCATACATGCAATGTGCTTGTCCGACACACCACACCTATTGGGGGTCCATTTGTTGACCTCACTTTTTGTTGAGGTCTAGTCTTTCTTCCTTATATGCCTAGGATCTAGCAATAGGACTTTCATATTGACTATCCTAGAAAATTAGTAAAGGAACCCTCACCATTAGAAATTCCAAATTTTTCTTTGCTCATCTTGTATTTCTACATGTTGGTTATAACCTCTATCACTTAATAGATGGACCTAACATGTGGGAGCTCAAGAAGAGTCCCCATAGGACTGTTTGGCCATAGGGTTAGTCCTGGGTGTTGTGTTCTTGGTCTTGCACAAACATACTTTCACTTTTGGTCCAAACCCTTAGCCAAGTATTCTTAACCTTTTCCCATACTATTTTGGAAACTCATGTGGATGATACCCCAAACCTTTAGCCTTAGGCTAAGGTCAGGCTAAGACCAACACATGGAGGATCAAAAATGGGATTTATTTGATCTCATAGCACCGTAAGAGTAACTTAGTGAATAACATTCCCATTAAACCTCAATTTTACCCAATTACCTTACTTTGACATTTTAGCCCCAAACTTTCTCAAAATTACTGAATTGCCCCTAAAACCCTAAAATTCTCAAAATAGCCTAAATTAGCCAATTTGATCCAAAAATAATTCCAAACCATTTCAAGTTATCCAAATTGCCTAAAACACCCCAAAATTTCCAAAATTCCCAAAGTACCCCTAAAATTGCCAAAATTACCAAAATGCCTTTGGTGGCCCAAATTTTTCCAAAGCCTCCCAAATCATTCCAAGAACTCGCAAAACCAATCTTTACCACTCATGAAGCCCAATTGAACCAAATTTAAAACTCAATTTTGAAGCCCAATTTGAATCCCCAATTTGACACTATCTTCAAATTTCACTAAATTGAATGTCTTAACCTATGCAATTTTCTAAATTTTGAATTCTAAACTCTAAATAACATCCATCTAGACCAGTTCAAGCCTTAAGCATAGCCCAAATTCAACTCAAACCAAAATCCCCAATTTTGCCCTAAACTTCAAATTCCTTCAAATTGAACTTCATAAACCTTCAATTTTCCATCCAATTGATTCCAAAATCCCTTGTCACAATTTCATACATCAAATTGACTAATACTTCAGCCATGCCTAAACTCAAGAATAAGCCAACTCATGCATTTTGAACCCACTTGGAGCTACTTGGTTTGATCCACCTTAAACCACCTCAACAACCACTTGGACCCTAAAACCACCCTAAATGTTTTCAGCCTACCCTAAAGGTGCCATTAACCAGGGGTCACATAATTTGCGGGATTCCTTCCCATTTTTTGTCAAGTGACCTAAGCTTGAACTCAAGTGATTAGATCATCATCCTAAAAACCATTAAGCTCTCCCCTTGGTTCCTTAAGTCATCTAGCCACCTCCCTTGGCCTGGCCAGCTGGCCTAGTGGATAGAAAACCCAAAATTAAGGAGCTCTCCCCATGACCAAATAAAAATTACAGCCATCCATTTTAGCTCACCCCCATTTTTTATGGTGTCGTTCAACCCTCCACCTAAGCTCCTTTCTCCAACCGTAGGCTTGGCCAACTAAGTCATATCTCCCCCTTTACTTAAACCACCTCCTCGATGAACAAGAAGAAAGTGTTATTAATTGATTGGGGAGAGCCCTCCAAATTGCTCACAGAGCTTCATCCAGCTTTCCTGGTTTCAGTCCCACAAATTTCCCTCATTGAAATTCACTTTCCAAGCTCAATTTAAACCTGCAAAACATGGGTCATTTTCTACCATTGTATAAAACTCCATAACAATTCAAATTAAACCTTCTCAGAGCTTCCCCAGGCCAAACAAGGAAGTCTCCCATCAAAACCCCCATTTTTTGAGCTCTCAAGGCCACCTCTAGACCAAAGCTACATTACCCTTTGATCGAAATCATACTTAGACCTTACATCAGCTCAAAACAACACTTTAAGGAGGTTTTTTGAACTCTACTTAAGCTTCCTCAATCACCCAATTGAGTCCTCACCTCTTGGGCTAAGGTATAATTCTAAAATCCTAAAAATCTTTTCGGTTTCATTAATTGTTAAGAGAATGTTTATTTCATACATAAGTAACTGTATGTATGTGTTCTTTTTGAACAGATGAAGCTATATGAGCAAACCCCATGTGATTTGGTCGAGTATCGAGCGAGATATTAGGTCTAGACGTTGGATGGTTCTCAGGTTAGGTCTGTTGAGGATGATGACTAGGGAACGTTTGATCGCGCATGTATTCAATGAACGGCTAAGATTACGTTCCACGAAAGATTTTTTCATGAACAGCGGGCCACATGGCAAGCCTAGGTGGAAAGTGCAATGAATGGGAGAGCACCGCGTAGGGCTTCGGAGCTTTCTAGGATAAGTTGGCTGTCGCGTGGATAAGTAGATAAATAGGGTATTTTTATTTAAATTAATACATAAATTTAAAAAAACTCATAACTTGGTGTAGAAAAATCATAAAAAAAATACCCCCTTTCTTAATGAACAGAGAAGAATAATTTAGAGTAAAAATAAAAATTATTTGATTTGTCTCTGATTTTTAATTAATTAAAAAATTATTGGACTATTTTAATTTTAATTAAGTAAATATTAATCACAATGGCTTGAAACCTTAGGGGTTGATTCTTCATGACAATGAGGATGTATTCCTAATTTTGCCAAGGTTATAGGACATCTGTAGCTTTGATACCCTAATTTTCAAGTCTAGTGACCTATTTTTGCTTAAATTAATTATAAATATTTAAATAATAATTAGAAAAAATTGAGGTTTGTTTTTGTAAGTTTCCTTAGGTCAGAAGTCTTGAAGAAAAATATATAATATATTTAAATGATTGTGCATAACTTTTTAGCTAATTAAGTGTCAAAAATTTATAATAAGTTAAATATGTATATATCATTCAAAAATTAACAAAATTAGCTCCACACTATAATTATTAGTCTTCTGAACATTCTATAAAAATTTAAAGTCCATTTGAGCTATATTTAATATTAAAGTTATTTTTTCAAATTAAATTGCTTTTTTGCATTAAAATAATTATTACATTTAAAATAAAATTAGGATAATTATGAAAAGTGGTTTTCTGAGTTCCTTTTGATTAGTGACTCTTAAGAAATATAAAATTTATTTTAAAATAAATAGTTCATTTTTTATCTATATTTTAAATTAAAATTACTTAAAAATAATTAATATTTGTAAAATTAAGAAAATGCACTAAATTATTCCTAATTTTTTCCCGATTACTTGGCACCCTTTAAAGTATTTTTCCTAATTTTTCTTATTTAGTTATGTATTTTAAAATGCTAAAAATGTATTTTTCATAATTTTCTATTAAAATAATTATAATAAATAAAATTAAAGTTGTAAAATTAAAAAGTTTGTTTCAATAAGTTCTCTAGACTTAGAGAAATTTAAAAAAAATATAAAAAAATATTAGTTTAAATTTTAATATTAGTTTTATTTAATTAATCACTATAATAAATAAATAATTATAGTTATTAAAATATAATTTGAAAACATCATGAAATTATGTCTAAGTGGTTCTCTAACCTACATGAACCTCCAATAACTTTACCATGAACATAAACTTTACTTTGATTAGTTAAATAAATTACTAATGAAAATCAATATTTATGAACTACAATAATTATATAAATAAAATGAAAATTAGAAAAATCATGATTTCTTCTCTGATATTTCAATTGAGCCATAAGTGGGACACTATAAAAATTTCAAAGTCATTTGAGTTGTATTTAATGAGTTGTGAGGTGGAGAGCCTTGAGGGTAAAATGCTAATTTTGGAATTTTCATACCCTAATTAAATTTTGTGATTAACCAAAGAGTAAATGAGTAATTTTTATCTTTATAAGATCTTTTGGATGTTTGAAATGGAATGGGTTAATAGGTATAAACCAATTGGTCACATTTTCATGATAAAGGTAGAATTGTAGATTTGTAAATTATTGTGATTTGGAGGATAATTCAATTAGATCATACTAAGGTAGTGGGCTTAAGCTAGGAAGAAAATAAGTCACTTATTTGAAGCCCCTAATTGGTTATTAGATGATAAGCATGATCTTTTGATAAGAATTAAGTACCTCGAATTCCACATTTTAATTTTTATAAATCTACCCTGAGGATTGGTTTTAAGGGCATAGTAGTGAGCTAGGCTTAAGATTTAAATTTATTTAACGAGGTTTAGAAAAGAAACATTTGATTGACTAATAAATATCTCTAAAAACTATACACCCAACTTCATCATTTGGTACAAGATCCTTAATTACTAAAACTTGTCTTAAGGGCATAAATTTACATAATAGTTAAGTAAAACGCTAAGTGAATGTCTCGGTTAGTCCGCTCTTAGGATAATTAAAATATTTGGGTTCATTGAGCACAGGCTACAATTAACTCATGGAAACTTAACTTAACTTTAGATGATTACTTAAACAGTATATTAAGTTCAAATGAACTCGAAGCAATTCAAGAGGCTGTAAAAGTTGTTTAGGGGTTATTGATCCCAATTTTATATATGTAAGGATTTTTGAAGTTGACGCCACTATAGTGCCAAAAACTTGATCCTTATATGAAAAGTAAGTTTTGTAAATTATATATAATTATAGGAAATTAATAATGGGATTCTACGCAAGTGTACGTGTCGTTATCAAGTAATAATGGACTTTCTATATAATACCCCAAATATTGATCCCACTGGGGAGGTGTAAGTTAGCAATGATAAATTTTAGCAGAAAATTTACACAAAATCAAATGAAATCATTATCACTAATTTTAAATGTTGAGATATTAACCAAACTAAATTACTTAATTATTAGCAAAACGAAAATGCAATTTTTTAATAATAACTACTAATCTACTAACTATGTTTATGTATGAAGATTTCTTATATAAAAAAACATCCTTCCCACTACAGTGAAATTCTTATGAAACGAGATGAGATAAATGTATATAATATGTATTGTGTCAAATATAAGCAATTTTAATTTTCTACCCTGATATAGTGCAAATAAAATCATTGTTTAATCTGAGGTTTAGTCCCTAAATCCATAGCTAGTCTAGGAGGATACCAACTCCCACTTCCCTTCACCTAAAGGCTAACTCTCGCTTTAGTTTTTAAACACTAAGACCAAATTGAGGCTTTTAGTCTTTCACCCTAAAGATTCTCCAATTCTACACCCAACAACAAATATTTTCCTATTTATTTGCACTTAATTTCTTGAACGAATTTCTCCTTTATGAAATAAAATGTGACACTCACTGTGTTGTAGAACTCATACTCCATTTCCCGGATCATATGTTTCACAAAATATTTAACAAAATCAATTGGCCAGATTAAAAAGTAAATTAAGTTCAGAGTTAAAATATCATCACTATTTATTTTATATTTTAATTATGATACATTCATTTTACCTCTTCATTTCGCCATATCTCAGAGTTGGGGAAAGATAGAGAAAACTACTCAGACTTCATAAGAAAGATATGACAAAACACAAATTTCATATATAAAACAAAGTTCATACAACACTAAATAAAGAAACAAACTTATCTGGAACTCTTTCTTAAAGCAAATCCTTTGTAGCCTTTCCTTAGAAATGCAGGAAGAAGAACTCTCTCACTTTTCTCAAAAAGTTTCACACTAAATCTCACCACAAAAATTCTAAACTTAAACAAAATTAGTAATTGACTCCAATATGGTGGTGGAATGAAGATGGATTTTGAAAATGTGGCGTGGTGGAACGTTGTGGAGAAAAAAATAAACGTAGAAGAGCCCATTTTCTGATGAAATTTGGCCCCAAATAAGGCCTAAGGTCGGTTCTCCAAGAAGTGCCTCCAAAAACTCCGCAAAATTGTCCAAATACATCGAACCTTCTAGAATCGTGGTCCGAACCGCCTTCGGCATTGTCAGCGCTAGTCTGGGGCCATCGGCGCTGAGTAAAAATTCTTCAGCTTTCAGTTGTTCTGCACCGTCGGCGTTGACCTTGGCGCTATCGGCGCTGAGTATTTCCTCAAAAACGTCATATTGAAACCAAATTTCATCATTTTTTCTTCCTTTTTGTTTTAAGCCCTAAATATCAACAACTTGTAATAAAACATCAAAATACCTTCCATTAAAATGCAATATCACCAAAAATAAGTATAGAATATAGGTCTAAAAAATGCATATATTTTCGATGTATCAAAATCCCCCAAACTTACGTGTTACTTGTCCTTAAGTAACATCTTTACTACATAAAAATATGACTTATGGTAAAGAATTTAACTTTTAGACTTCCATATTTTAGTTCTCTGAACATAATAGTTTAGCTTCCGAAAGATTCAAAATAATTCTAGTTAATACTAAAGGTGTAAAGATATTCAGTAATTAAGTCTAAGGTTTTTGATCCTCTATTTCTTTCAAGAAAAATACAATTTGTTATATTAAAGTTACTTAGAAAATTCATTTGAAAAAGAACTTCATAAAACTTTGTTAATAATTAAGTTAATATTCAAATCAAAAGTTTAGAAAATGTATTCAAGTCTTCTTCCTTAAGTTGATTCAAGTGAAGCTGATTTTAATTTGGCATCTCCTCAAACTTCTCCCCGCATCTTTTCTTTTTCTTTTCTTTTTCGTTTTTTGTCTTTTCTATTTTCTTTTCTTTTTGTGAGGATTACTATATTTTCATAACCTTTAATGATTTCAAACTTCACTATCATCTTCATAAAGTTAAAAACTTTTACATTTTTTTACTTAACAAATTTATATTAACTTAAAGATTTCATAAAGTTTAATTCTTTTATTTTTACATTAATCTTTTATATTTTTTTTAATATTTCAAAAATAACAATTTTATTTACTAAAAATAGAAAAACATAGTCTTATTCTCTTTTACAAAATATCTTAGCCCCTAGAATTAACCTTGATTATTGAAATTTTTTACTTAAATTTACTATATATTTAGAAACATAAATATTAATACCAAAGGTCATGTTAGCTCCAAAATTTTGAAAAATTAGAAATAAAATTAAGTTCTTTCTCTTTTTCTAAAAATGATTTTTCTTCTCCTATAAGAATTTTTTTACATGAAGAACTTTAAAAATGAATTTTGAAAGAAAGTATTAAGTACATAAAAAAAATTCATACATGTTGGAGATTCTGATTTTTGAACATAAATTTTGAAATACTGCAGATACTAATATGAAAAGTACAATGCTAAAAACATTAAGCTGCACATAATACATATAAAATTTGATGAGAAAAAAGCTAATCACAATACATAAAAAAGTGTTGAAAATAAGAACAGAACTAAACTAAATTCTATAAATAAAAACAGCTTCTCACAATACAGTTTGACATAACATAACAACAGAGTCTCAACAACAACATAAAACAAACAATACAATCACACAGTATAAACACATACCAACAAACAAACAAAAAGATCATCGGTCATCATATTCCTTATCATCGACATCTAACTTCTGCTACTGATATGAAGTATAAGTAGGGTGAATAGGGAACTGAACTATATGGTCACTCCTCAGGTATCTAACTAAAGCATCATCATAAGTAACATCATACTAAAATTTTTCGGTGAATCAAATCATCAATGTGAGAATTTCTGTCCTCCATATTCTGCATCTTATGATCCATCTTCAAAATATCTCCCTTGAGAATCGTCATATGGTCCAAAAACTCCTTGTTGCTATGGTCACTTGAAGTTGACTCACTAAAATTAGAAATTCTATAAGTAGAAGGAATATCCCTCGCCTATCTTCCAGATCCCTAATCAACATAGGATTGATAAGTCTTGATGCTGGCAGGCCCAATCGGTCTCTGAGGCTCAATCCTCTCCTCATCAGGTCTGAAATCAGCTCTTGGAAGCTCACAAAGTGTGTAAATGAGAGCAGGCTGTGACAATCCACCAGCGGTCTCTCCTAGAGCAATAGATTGAATGTTCATATAAATGATAGAAGCTACATTTATATCCATCACTTATTGAATGCAAAAGTTCAGGATGGCTCTAACATTGGTCACTTCACTATGATGGTTTGTTGGAATCATCCTCCCATAAATAAAATAATGGCAGGCCTTAGAAACAACATTTAACATTGAAAGGGGAAGTTAACTTTAACTCCATTCTTTATTTTCGAAGACCCTTTCTCACTAGACAGAAAAAAATATCTTCATTTAAGGCTTGATCTGTAGCAGAAAAAGAATGATACTGCCTTTCATAAACATCTTCTAATTGATAAAACTCATTGATTTTTCTTTAATTAAACTCCACCCTTTTTCCTTGAATAAAAAAAAATCATCAGAAGCCTCAAGAAGGTTGGCATAAAATTCCATCAAAATCCCAACTATCACATCAGTAGTAAAATAGCAGAAGTTTTCCCAGTACCAAGCGATAATTAATCGTTCAACTTCTCTTCCAAGATTTCTAAAACCTCAGCCCTGAATCAAATTTTTATTTTCTTGAAGACTATAAAATTGAGCACTAGCTCTAAAGCTAATAGAACTTTACTCATCATATTCTACTTTCCTTTTACTCGATCTAAGTGTCATAAGAAATCTCGAAAAATCTGAAAAAAATTTTAATGAATCCCAAAATTCCAAAAATTAAAATGTAAATCACTTTAAACTTAAATGCACTAAGTAAGAGTTATTCACTAAAGCATTTTCTCAAAATATCTCAAAAAAAATTTTAAAATTTTGAATCTAGTTAATGTAAGAAAAATCTTTGGTGAAAATAAAAATTTTTTACTTTAAAGTGTAGCTCTTACCAAGAGAAGATGAAATCCAAAGTTCCTTTACCTCTAAATTGCCGCAAATCCGCCCAAAATCAAGCCCTAGGTACAAAACTGAAGGTTGAAGGTGACTTAAGGGGTAAAAATGGAGGTTTACAGTGAAAGTTGCAAATTAAAGGGTTTATTTATCGCTCTCGGGTCGAAGGCGTTGCAGGCGCTAATGTCAGCGCCATCGATGTTGAAGGACTAAAATTGATTATTTTGATTTTCAAATTTTCAATTACCTTTCAATTTTATACAAAGTTTTTTGTAATTTTAAACAGAGAATTTTATCTAAATTTTTTAATACACATTTCAATAACAATCATTTGCACAAACACCAACAAACCATCTTTTATATATAAAAATACACTTTTTACAAACACATTTCACCAATCACAGATTCACACTTATTAAGCAAATTAATTATAAATCAGCATTGAAATCAAGCCACAACACTAAACGCAGACTTAATACTATACAAATAATCAAAGTTCAAAATTCTAAAGCAAAAACAAACCAAATCAAACCTAACCAAATTCACACAATTACACTAAACACATAAACATTTTTAAGCAAGTAGAAAATTCACAATCTTTAATCATTCAGCCTCATCTTCAGTGCTTTCACCTCCTCTAATATCTCCCATAGATTGGTAATGAACATATAGGTTGTAGAAGGATTGATATGGGAATTGATCTATCAAATTTTCCTTGATCCACCTCTTTTCTTTAAACATCCAAACTACTCCTTCTTAAAAAATTCCAGTGTGATCAAAATTCTCTTTCATTCTCCAACCTAAGTGATTAAAAAGGTACTTGAGATTTCCCACTGCATTCATAATACTCTGAATTTCTCTTTAAATTTTCTTCAATTTCTTCTCCAAAGCAAGCAAAATTCCAACTGTTGGTGGCATTAACGGAGTTGAAGCATATGAAGAATGATCTATAATAGCATTTAGAGCTTCATTTTTATTACCAACATACTGATCATCAATAAGAATCATGGGCACCCACAGTAGTAAATTTTTTCCCAACTTTCATATGGCACTCGAGATTGACTACAAATCAGAAAATTTGTAGAAGGATACCCGAGTCTATAAAGGTCCATTCATAATGATTCCCATCACAGATTAAAATATAATTTAACCTACATCAATAGGTTTCTCCATTTGAATATAATAGTTTAAAATAACACTCAGTGACTCTACTGATCTTTATAATAGGGAGTAATTTTGCAGAAATAAGGAAATGCCACTACTTTGAAATTAGATTAAGTGATGAAGCAGGAAAACTCATATATCCTTCATCTTGTACTTCCCAAATATCACTTTCATCCATAAAAAAATTATAAATATCTTGTATCAAATCTTGCATAGGAATGAAATTTGCATAATGACAGATCGGAACATTTTCTATCATATACAATTCATTAATCTTATTAGGACTAAATGACACATCCTTACCTTGTATGGAGATAACTCTTTAAGTAATTCCATGTAGAATTACATAGAAGTCCTTCACTACAGGTACAATAACCGCAGCGGTAGTGTAACACAGAACTTCCCATCTCCTTTACAGAATAATCTTGTCAATTGGAGCACTTTGATTGATCAATCCATTATTAACAAATCATCTTTCCTTGATCAATCTCTTCTTCATAGTAACTTTATCGTATAATCTCTGCTCATCAAAACTAATAAACTTTCTTCTATTGAAAACTCTATACCTTAAAGTATTTATGGAATTGAAAGCCATGAAATCCAAAATAGAAAATTTCTGGGCATCCACGGCAGTCTTTAGGATTTTAAAAACACCTCTTGGTGGTTATTATAGAGTGAAATCCTGGCAAACTTCAGTAAATGTCGTAAGAACCGTGCAACCGCTCTTGGGGCCGCCGACGCTGAGATTTGTTTTCTTGGGCGCCGTCGGTGTCAGTGGCCAAATTTTTGCGATTTTCATTTTTCGTTCAATTAGATTCCACCATTTCTTCCAATACCAATATTTGATTTAATTTATAGTAAATGAAATTGTATAGGATTATTATCTACTAATATATAGGACACTTAACAAACTAAATAGTAATACATAGACATATAAGTACAGATTGCCTCCCATAAAGCGCTTGGTTTAACATCGTCAGCCCAACATACCATTTGCTTAGTTGGGTTGACTTAACATTTAAACTTCTTTAAATTGAGGTATGTGTCCTTCATAATAAAGTTTCAGAAGATGCCCACTAACTTTAAATATCTTTCCAGTGTTAGGATCTTTAATCACCAGTTCCATAATGATAAAATTTAATAACTTTAAATGGTCCTAACCATCTAGATTTTAGTATTCCTGGAAACAATCTCAATCTTGTATTATATAATAGAACATCTTGTCCAAGTTCAATTTCTTCTGAATAATCTTCCGATCATGTCATATTTTCATTTTCTCTTTATAGAGTTTTACATTATCATATGCTTCATTTCTAATCTCTTCAAGTTCATTGAGTTGCAATAATCTTTTCTCACCAGCATCTCTTTAAATTAAAATTAAATTTCTAATAGCTCAAAATGCTTTATGCTCTAATTCTATAGGTAAGTGGCATGTTTTTCCAAATATCAGTCTATGTGGGGAAATTCCTATAAGAGTCTTATAAGCAGTTCTGTATGCCTATAATGTTGTATCAAGTCTAGCAGACCAATCCAAATTATAAGGATTTACAACTTTTTTCTAAAATGTATTTAATTTCACGATTTAATATTTCTCCTAGACCACTAGTGGGAGGATGAAAATCAGTAGAGAATCTATGCATAATGTCATAGTTCTTAATTAATTTTTCGATTCTCTTATTCCTAAAATTTGATCCTCAATCAATAATAATTACTCTCGGCATTCCATATCTTGTAAAAATATTTTTAAATAAAAATTTACAAACACTCCGAGCAACACATCTAGGTACAAAAATTGCTTCAATCCATTTGCATATATAATCAACATCAAGTAATATATATATATATATATATATATATATATATATATATATATATA
>JXCR01024430.1:187887-235126 GCA_002079205.1 Phalaenopsis hybrid cultivar
ATATATATATATATAAGTTTCCAAATGAAGGCATAAATGGTCCCATAAAATCTAATCCTCACACATCAAATTTTTCAAATTCCATTGTGTAATTTAGAGGCATTTCATTTCTTCTAGATATATTTTCTACACTTTAACATCTATCGCATGTTATAATAAATTCACTAACATCTTTAAAAATAGTAGTCCAATAAAATCCAGCTTGTAAAATATTAAATGCAGTTCGATTTTTTCTGAAATGTCCTCCAAATATAAAATCATGGCATCTTTCAATTATCTGTTGAGTTTTTTCATAAGACACACATCTTCTAATAATTAGATCATTAGATTGTTTATATAAATATGGGTCATCCTAAAAATAATCTTTTGGATCATATATAAACTTATTTAATTGTGGATTTTTTATATCAGGTGGTATAATATCAATTACAATATAATTTACTATATCAACATACCACAATATATCCATTTCATCAATACTATATAATTGTTCATCAGGAAAATTCTCTAAAATTTCATTTGTAAAATTAGTTTGTATTTCTACTTCTATTTTAGACAAATGATCTGCTGTTTGACTATTATTTCCCTTTCTATCAATCACAATAAAATCAAATTCTTGCAATAGAAGTATCCATCTAATTAATCTTGGTTTGGTATCCTTCTTTTGCATTAAATATTTAATAGCAGAATGATTTGTATGCACTATACATTTAGTTCCCATTAAGTAAGGACTAAGTTTATCAAAGTAAAAAACAATAGCTAGTAACTCTCTTTCTGTAGATATGAGGTTTTTTTAGAGTCTTAATAAGATAATATATAACTTTAAAAACGTTGTCTTGCCATTATTCTAATACAACCCCAATAGCATAATCACTAGCATTGCACATTATTTCAATTGATTTCTCCCAGTCAAGTGACATTGTTATAGGTGCAGTGACTGATTTTTTCTTTAATAATTCAAATGCTTTTTTGCATTTTTGATTAAAATCAATTTTTGTATCTTTTTTTAAAAGTTGGCATAGAGGCTTAATTATTTTTGAAAATTTTTTTATGTAGTGCCTGTAAAAACCAACATGGCCTAGAAAACTTCTAACAACTTTAACACTAATAATCGGTGATAATTTTTCGATAACATGGAATTTTTCAGCATCTACCTCCATGCCTTTTTCAGAAATTTTATGCCGGAGTACAATACCCGCTGCAATCATAAATTTACATTTTCCTAAATTTAATACTAAATTGATTTTTTCACATATTTCTAGAAATTTTTCTAAGTTATTAAGGCATAATTCAAATGAAGTCCCAAAGACAAAAAATTCATCCATAAACACTTCCATTCTATGTTATATAAAATTACTAAAAATTGACATCATACATTTTTAAAATGTTGCAGGGACATTGCATAGTCCAAAAGGCATTCTACCAAAGCAAATGTTCCATATGGGCTTGTAAACATTGTTTTCTCTTGATTCTCTAGAGTAATTGAAATTTGATGATAACTGATATATCCATCTAAAAAGTAATAATACTTATTCCCTACCAATCTATCCAACGTTTTCTATAGAAAGGCTAAAAGAAAGTGATCGTTTCTGGTGGCTATATTTAATTTTCTATAGTCAATGAAAATTCACCAACCAATTACTTGTCTTATTGGTATTAATTCATTTTTTCCATTTTCTTCAACAACCACTCCTCTTTTCTTCGGGACACAGTGAATTGGGCTTACCTAAGCATTATCTGAAATTAGATATATAATTTCAAAATCTAACCATTTTAAAATCTCCTTTTTAACAACTTCTTTTATTATTGGGTTTAATCTTCTCTGAGGATCAGCTTTAGGTTCTTATTATTCATCTAATAAACTTCTGTGCATACAAATTGAAGGAATAATCCCTTTAATATCTGCTAAAGTCCATCCAAAAGCCTTTTTATACTTTTTCAACATTTCTATTAACTTTTGTTCTTGAATTTCAGTTAACTCAGAAGATATAATAACTTGCAATGTAGATGGCTCTGCTAAAAATACATACTATAAATGGGTAGTTAATATCTTTAATTCAAGTTCACGGGGTTTAATACTTGAAGGAATAAGATTTTTACTATCGTTTCACAACAAGTCTAACGTTTCAAATTTGCCCTGAATATAATCCAAATCTTCTTCTTTAATTTCATCTTCATTCTAAAAAATTTCTCTTTGCTTAAATTTATCTTCGAAATCTTTCTTAAACTGTTAATTACTTAGATAATCAGCTACTTTCAACCTGAAGCATTCATTATCTTTTTCTATTGTAAGATATTTCATAGCTTTTGCTATATTAAATTTTACTTCTTGATTCATTAACTCTCATTATTAATTCTCCTTTTCGTACCTCTTTTACAACTCTTCATGTTACAAGAAATGGTCTCCCTAAAATAATAGGAATCTCTTTATCTTCCTCCATATCCAATATTATAAAGTCTACAGAGAAAATTTATTTCTCCACTTTTACTAGTACATCCTCTATAACTTCTTTTAGATAAGTTATTGATCGGTCAGCTAATTGAAAAGTTAAATTAGTAGAGGAAATTTCTCCTAAATCTAAAAGTTTAAAAATTGATAAGGGCATAAGATTGACACTCGCTCCTAAATCACATAAAGCTTTTCCATAAAACTTTTCACCAATTGCATAAGGTATAATAAAACTACAAGGATCGTATAATTTTTCAAGAAGTTTTTTCTGAATAATAGCACTACACTCTTCACTGAGTGCAATGGTCACATGATCTGTAAACTTCTTTTCTTATTTAGTACATCCTTCAAAAATTTCACATAACTTGGCATTTGTTCCTAAGCTTCAACATAAGGAATATTTATTGTTATCTTCTTAAGGATTTTCAAAAAATTTGTAAATTATTTATCTTTACTCTTCTGCTTCAGTTTTTGAGGAAATAGAAGTAAAGGTTTTTCTAGAAAAACTGTGTTTGTTCATTTTCTCGTTGATCATTTTCCATTTCTTCCTTCTCTTCATCAACTTTAGTTTCTCTTTGGATTCTTGTTTCAACTTCTTTTCTACTTCGTAATTGAATAACTTTAATTTGCTCTTTCTTTTGATCTTTTGGATTAACTTCCACAGTACTCGAAAAAAATCCAGAAGGTTTGTTACTAAGTGTAGTAGCAATATGTCCTAATTGATTTTCAATATTTCTAATAACAACCCCTTGATTCTGTATTTGATTACACATATTCAACATCACTTCTTCCATCGTCAACTTATTTTTCTTAACTTGTGAGTTACGATTGGAGTTAAATCCTGGAGGATAATAAGGTAAAAAATTAGGATTTCCTTAATTGTTCATATTTACATATGGATTCACCAAATTATTATAATTATTCCAATTAACATTAGGATGATTTTTTGATCCAGGGTTAAAAGAGTTAGAATAGGGACTGTTATTTTGATTACTTATAGTGTTTAAGGTTTCATAAGATAGTTGAGTATCAATAATCTGTCTTACTTAATTTTCCTTTGATACTGGGGGTATTTGAAAATAGTTCACTCATATTTGATCAATCTTTTCAAAAATAGCAGCAATTTGAGATGCCAAAATAGACATTGCATCAGAATCTTGAATGCTGGCTAGTCACTTAGAATTTGACCTTTCAGAGGGCAATTAAAAATTGTTGTTGACCTCAGTTTTGGTTGAGGTTTAGTTTTTCCTCTTTAGTAGCCTAAGGTCTAGCCATAGGACTTTCTTAGGTCTAGTTCTTCCTCTTTAGTAGCCTAGGGTCTAGCCATAGGACTTTCCTGTTGACTATTCCTAGGAAACTAGACAAGAAACCCTCACAATTAGAAATTCCAAACTCTTCTTTACTCAACTTAAAGTTTCACATATTATTCCTAACCTCTAGCACTTAGTAGGTGGAGCCATTATGAGGGAGCTCAAGATGAGTCATCCTTAATGCTGCTAAACCATATGGTTGACCGTAGGTGTTGGTCTAGGGCTAAGGCACTCATTTGGAATCACTTGTACTCACAATCACTCATTATCCTAAACTTAAACTTCTAGACTTTGATCCCTTGATTCATTTGGGAGACTCATGTAGGTGGTCCCCTAAACCCATTAGCCCTAGGCTAGGGTTTCGCTAAGATCACTTCATAGAGGACTAAAAATGGGATTTCCATTGGTCCATGGCTTATTTATGGTGGTTGGTACGCCAACTCTACCAAGTTACCCAACCTATCCTTTTGCCCTTAAATTCACCCAAATTACCTAGATACCCTAGGGACCCCAATTTTGGCCAAAATTCCCAAATCTACCCAAAATATCCTAAATTGGTTCAAAAGTCATTTCAAACACCTTGACAACACCCAAAATCACCAAAATTGGCCAAATTACCAAAATACCACTCCTTACCCCAAATTTTCAAAAATTCCAAAAAATCCCAAAAATTCTGAAAACCTCCCAAATATTCCCAATTTCATTTTTCATAACTATCACATGACATAATTTGGCCAATTTGACCATCTTTGATCAAAACCCCCAAATTTCCCTTTAAAGGCCAATTTTTTCCCAAACCTGCCTCAAATGAATATCCAATTGGTTTAAATTTACCCTAATCCAAGCTCAATTGGTCCATGGTTTGAACCAAATTTTGAGCTCAACAAAAAAAAACTAATTTTGGCCTTATGACTTGGTTCCACCAAATTGAACCCATGGCCTACTTAATTTGCAACAATTTATGTTAGAAAAAACTTCATAACATCCCCATAAATCAAAATTGACCCTCAATTGGCCTTAGTGAGGCCTCAATATCATTTTATTTTAACCTAAGTCTAAAAAGCACCAAATTTACCTCAAATTGACCGTATCTCAAAATCACACCAAATTCAGGGCCTTAACCCAAAAATTTCCACTCTATCCCTTAGTGAAAAATATTCATAACATCTCCCTTGATCATGTGGATAATTCAATTTGAAATTAGCCCAAGTTTAGCTCTATCTAGACTCATGTCTAACCCAACATGCCCAAATTGACCAAATTTAAAAAATCCTTCGAATTGACCTACCACGAACTCAAAATCACTTCAACCTTTCACCAAAAAACTTCATAACAGTAATATACACAATGTGGATCAATTAATTGGGTCAATTGACATGTTTAACCTTGCACAAACACATGCTTTGATCACTTGGACCCACATTGAACCCATGCATTAAAGATGGCTTAACTACCCTAAAGTCATCAAATTAACTCCACCTCAGCCATTGGTTAGACCTAAGACTAAGCCAAAGCCCATCTGACCCAACTAGATGATCCATGGACCAAAAGTCCCCCAAATTAAGGGATCTTATATCAAAAAATACACATGATTAAGATACCCTTACCAAAACTAAACCTCATTGCATTAAATTGATTTGACAGATTCCCCTAGATGCCTTGAGCACCTAGCCACCTCCCCTTGCCATGGCCGACAAGAATAGTCACTGGAGAAGCTCAAAACTAAGAGCCCGCCCATGGAACTTCATCCAAATCAAAACTAGAGGCCAACTCAGCCAAATTAAATTGTAGAGGTTTTTTGCCCTTCACCTAAGAAGCACAATGCACCCCCTAATTGGCCATGACAGCCACCCCTTAGGCATTTTTTTAAAAGCACCTCCCATGACCATTGGAGGGAGTGATGAAAATTTCTTAGAGAGACCTCCCTAAACTGACCACAGAGCTTCCTTAAGATCCCCTCAGTACATTCCAACTATTCTCCCCCAACAATTTCCACTGTCGGAGTTCAATTTTGAGCTCAAAATCTTGTAAGAAATAAGGACAGAGCCCAATACACCTCCACAGTCTACCAAACTCAAATTAACTTCACCAACACCTTCATAACAGTTAAAGAAGCTTAAGCCCCATTGAATTCCCCTCTCACCGAGCCTCTACCATTGCTCTAGACCAACACTCAAATTCGGCCGTGATTGAAATCAGACCTAGGCCTTACACCAAGACCAGAGACTCAATCTCTAGCCTCTTTGGATCACAACGAACGTACTAAGACTCTCTGATTGAAGCTTCACTTCTCAGAGCAAAGGCATAAAATCTCTCCCCCTCCCGAGCCCCTTTTGATTCTCCATTTTCTTAGAGTTAATTTGATGGCTTGATCACCTTATGGATGCGTTTGTCTAGTCTAGATGAGAATTTAAAAAAAAAATTCACTTAATTTGGTTGAGAAATGAGAGAGATCTTAAACTTACACGATGACCGGTTCTCGGGCTAGGCTATCAGAGACGATGACGGGAGGCCGTCCGATCGCACATTTATCTCATCAATGGATGAGATCAAGCCAAACAACGCTTCCTTACATGAAACGCGGGCTGAGTCAGTAGCTTGCATGGACGGCAGCGTCGAATGGGAGCGCGACACGTGGAGTTTGGAGCTGTCTAGGATCTGCATTGCGCCGCGCTGTTTAAATAGGTAAATAAGGATTTTTCCTATTTATTTAAATACCCGTAACTTAAAAAATCCATATCTTAGTGTAGAAAAACCACACAAAAAAATAAAAATACCCAATTACTCAGTGAATAGAGGAAAATAATGCGGAAATAAATTAGAGTCCATTTGATGCAAATTTTATTTTTAATTAATTAAAAATTGATTTTGATGCTTTGATTCTCCATGCATGTAGTAATCTCACAATGGAATGAAATTTTAGCTTGTTGTTGCCTCTATTTTAGGGAATATTCCCTGATTTTTCCAAAGGCAGAGGAGGTCCCTAACCAGAGAATCATATTTTTCAAGTCTATGTGCATTATATACTTAAAATAATCACGAAAATTAGCATGTTGCTTAGACAAATCTAAGAAAAACTTGGAAGGTTTATGATGAACAGAGAGCCTCTAGGAAAATTTTTCATGATCCAAGTAATTCAAAATACACCTAATATTCAAAAACCCTAATTCACTAAGATAATTAATTTTGAAAAAAACAAACAACAAAATGAATTGATTTTTTATCTCCACTATTCTTTAGGATCAAGAAAACTCACCATAAAAATTCTAAAGCATTTTGAGTTCATTTGGTAACTTAAGTTGATTTTTAAAGATGAAAAACATTTTTGGCACTAAAATGATTTTTAATAATTAAAATATAACTTGAAAAATAATAAAAACTTATTTTTTTGAGTTTTCTATGATCATGGGTATTTTTATAAAAATAAAATAGAATTAAAAAATAAAACTTCATTTTTAGCCTATTTTAAATATTTAAATAATTAAAAATCCATAGTAATAAAAAAAATACTAAAATTTCTGGAAATATTCTAAATTGGTTCACAAGCACTTAAGAACAATTATAACATTTTTCCTAATTTTCCAAAGAAGGATAGTGAATTTTAAAGATTAAAAAAAAATTTTAAATGCTAAAAAATGGATTTTCACTAGGAATAATTCCAATAAATCAAATAAAACTCAGAAAAATATAAATTTTCTCCTCTGAGTTCTCTAGCATGAAGAGGATTTTTCAAAAATATAAAACTTAATATTTTTCAATTAAAATATATTATATTTAATAAATACCTCAAAAATTATAATAATTCTTAAAATTAAAATAAAATTAAAAGCATCATGAAATTTGGTCTAAAGGCTTCTCTATTCTAGTTCTAGCTCTAGTAAAAATATCAAGGGGTTAGGATTTACCTTGGGCAAAATAGGAATTTTCATTAAAAAATCCTATTTTTGCATGAAAATAATTATATAAATTAAATTAAAATTTTGAAAATCACATTTTCTCCTCTGCTGTCTTAATTAACCCATGAATAAGGTAGGATAAGAATTTCAAAGTCATTTGAATTGAATTTGACAAATTATGAAGTGTTAGAGCCTTTAAGGCAAATATGTAATTTTGGAAATTTAGCCTTAATTAACATTTAGGCTTAATTCAAGGAGGAAAATGGGCAAGCTCTGATCTTAATTTGGATGTCCTAAACACAAGGGGTTAATAGGTAGAAATCAATATGACTTTCTTTATTAAAAAAAATTAAAAAATTTCTAAATTATTAAAATTTGGAAGTTTATTAAAATAAAATGAACCCAGGGCTTAGGGGTTGACTTTTGAAGTCAATAATTAATCAATTTAATACCCCTATTTTGATTTTCAAATAAAATTAACTTTGAAGTCAATAATTAATAAATTTAATACCCCTATTTTTTTTTCAAATGAAATTCAAATCATGAATCATGACCACCTAAAGCTTAGCCTTTTAAAAACTAATTAAGACACTCACATAGATCTTAAGGGCTTAGTAATGACTTAGGTTAAATCAAGTTTCATTTAAATGAGGATTTGAAAAGTAAATATCATTTAAAATTAGAACATCTTTCAAACACTACAAGCCCAATTAGGACCAAAATTTTGTTAAGTGTTCCAATAACATAATATTTAAAATTAAATTATAAATTATAATTACCCTATTTTTAGGAATAACTAAAACATCAACGCTCACTGAGCACTAAGGGTATTTATAGGATGAATTATTAAGCAACATAATAAGTTTAAAAGAGCTCGAGATTTTTCACCAGGCAGCGAGATAGTATCACGAACCTGCTTCTTTCTCTAGATCTGTTGGATACCTCGGAGATCTACTAAACTGAATATGTTTTGCTTGAGAAATATCATCCTTAATCAATTTAATAAGAACCCACCAAGATGTGATCTAGGGTTAGATAGGTCATAAAAAATTTACTTCCCCGTTTCATATAAACTGCCTTAACATGCATTTTATTTTTCAGGTGGTGGAACGAGAAGACTCGCCAGGTACACTTTTACAGTTTTCAGCGTTGTCTTTCTTGTACTTTCATACTGTACTTTTATACTACGATGTCAGCCTGCATAAAAGCTAAAACTATTAGGATAGCCATAAAACCAAAACAAAAAATAAAACTAAAATCAACCATGATAAAATTCAACCCCACAATAATCAAAATATAAAACAACACAAAATTTAATCACAAAAATCACACAAAACTATAACGTCAACCAAATTAAGACATCTCTATCATATGATCGAGAATTCCTTGAAGGAGGTAACCTACGGTTGCTAACGAGCCTTGTCACGGTTTAAAGCAAATTATGGAACTCATTAAGTTCAGTTTAGTAAATTCATTTAGACTAAGTGAATCCAAAATAAAATAGTGATGTTGGAACGAGGGAACTATTGGATCCTAACAGGTGTTGCTCTATCAACTTTAACATGCCCCCCATAAAACTTAAAGGACTTCAATAATAGGGCCATAATTTGACACATTAGAAAACTTAAACTCGTCACGGCAAGGAGCTTATAGCTAGCATGGTGAGCCGCACAACCATCTTCAAAAGCAAAACTTGCCTTCCCCAGCTAAACCAATCTTCCTTACTTAGATATAAGCAACCAAGGCATAGGATTTCGAGGTTTCTTTATTGTGCAACGTAAATCCTCATCTTTTCTTTAGGCCTTCATATAGCCCTGCTATATAATATAAGCCCTAACTCGTCTTAGGATTTTGAGGTTGTCGTTTGTCACGACCTAAATTCTCATATCTTCCAGGCTATTTGTGTGATTATTTCATAAGAATGTAAGGTCTAATAAATAAAATTGGTAGGATGAAACACTTAAATATTTCTCCTCATAAATGAAGCCAAACCTTAGGACAGCTTGGGAAGTCACCGAGATTCTCCTTTGGATCCATGACATCCCGTAGTTCTTCCTCCTTTGGACTCTACAACAAAATAATCCAGATTTGAACCAATCCCCTTTCACACCGCTACGTCAAGTGACTGGTCATTTAAGATGTAATTAACTATAGGAGCTTGCCCTTATAGGAAGCATGTCTGAACCCAACTTAATATAAACCCTATTTACTTTTTTATATTAAATATGGGAACTTGTCGGCAAATAAAAAAATTTCACAGACCAAACAGATGCAATATATTCCTTAGTTTATTTGATCAAGCCTCATCCTCAAGTCTTGTGTTTATCCTTTGGGATAGATATAGAATTTGAGGTACAACGCTCTTTCATTTAAACTATAAAAAATATGGGGTCAATTTGATTTCATATTTTTCTAAAATTAAATATATATGTAAATTAAAACGTCCTTCCAAAGCGGGCAACGATATTTCAATTTCGGTGACCGACAGCTTCTTACGAGCAACTCTCTAACCAAAAATAACATCGACAGCTTTTGGAGACTCTGCTGGGGATAAGCTTTTCTCCCCATACAAATCAAGAAATATTAACTTCACACATTGGTAATATGTCCATGTCCCTCTTAGAACAAATTACCCTTCTTCCGTTGGCATACTTTACCCATTTATCTCTTGGGAAAGTACGGCCAACTAGTTGGACTTCAGGACTAGCTGTTCAATCATCATTGAATAGAGGGGTTCAGAAGACCATTAAGGACTTTTTAAATTTTCATTTGGGGTCGGACCCCCAATAGATGTGTCGGTGGACAAATTCAACCCGGGCATTATCTGTTACTAAATGGGTCTTGCACTAGGTCCTAAAAAACTTTACATCTCTCTTCCAAATTTGATTTGCCACTTTGCAAATCATGTTGTGCTGCGCGTATTTTGAAATTTTCTTACATTAATTAAATTTTACACCTCTTGATTTTTCTTAAACAAAATTTTAAAATACGCATAAATTAAGACTCACCTGGTCTATAGATCAACCTCTACTTTCAGTGCTTGCACTAAAAATTACGAGGTTTTTAGCCATATAGCTAACCTTCAAACTTTTTGTTTTCAAGCTTGTTGCAATTGCCTACCCAATGCTAACCTTTTCCTGCAATCTGCCAATTGGCCACAAAGACCATAATCTTGCTCCTACCATCAAATTTGGACCCAAATTTGAAGATCTTGAGGTCATCCTTGGGAAAGCTCCATCTGTAGAGATGAAGGTCGCTGCACCAGAAATACTAGAACCATCTACAGAATTCAACCTGAACTGCCTTCATGACTTCCCTCCTTGCAAGAATTCTACAACTACTGCCATCGTGGCACACGCCAAACCTGCTAACCCTGTTGCTGCTATGGGGAAAGAAGTAATGATTATTGATGATCCGACTGAGGGATTAACGGTCTCACTACCCGTTTTTGAAATCGGATCAAGTTCGAGGACTGTACCGCTGACCTAAACTAAAAAGAGGAACCACAATAGAAGAGTTCAGAGGGCCATCAAAGCTCAGGATCCCAAGGAGACATCCATTGCGGAGGAGCCTCATCAAGTTGAAGAAGTGTTACTAGAACTTTATCTACTCTTACAAGGGAGTAGATTCCATCCTCTGATGGATACCGATAGATATGAGAGTATCCGCAAAATTACCGTGGCATTACCACCACTTCATGGACATGGCGAGGAAGGAAAGAAATTCACTCCTATCACCCGAGTTAGTGCAATTTTCAAAAGGCTAACTACCAAAGAAGGATGTTCAGTTAGCAAGTTACTAAAACGAGTATGAGATGTAATTTTCCCACACTTGAAGAAGGAAATTTTTAAGGATGTCAAGTCCGCCAGACAGTCTCATAAGACAACTAGATTGCCACCTACTCGCATCCTCGTTTAGTTCCGTTTAGGGAACATAGTTGATATCGTAGTAATTACTACTGATTATAACACCACTAGGACTACAGGACGTTGACCGGATAAGTCAAGACCGGGTCTGAAAACCTTACTCGTCACCCATTATGGAGATATTTCTATAATCTCAACGGCAAAAACAAGATGATTACCTAGCACTATAGTTGGTCTACACCACGGGGACATTATTTCCCTCGACATACCAATGTTTCTACTAAGACACTCTGTCTTGAGACATCATCGTGAAAAAAGGAAAAAGGTATGAGTACCCAAGGTCGCTGCACCGATACAGTCCAATGAGCCCGCGGGATAAGAACAAGAAATGTTACAAGGGTCTGAAATATTTGACATCGTCACAACAATAGCCAATGAGATGGAGGAGAAAGTAGAGGATGTCATCAGGGTCCTCCAGATCTTAAAGTGATCAATGAATCAACAATTGAAGAGAAAGTTGAGAAAGGATCAAGATTTTTGAGTTAGCTTGAGAACATGGAGTTTCTGTCGATAGTGAAGCTGAAAATTTTCATTACAATGATTACTTGGAGTAAGATTTCATGGATTTCCATGTAATTGAAACCAGTGTCGCACATCTGCGTGTGAGGCTCAACCTCACACCGAAGAGAACGTCGTAGATTAACTACATAGGGCTCTCCTTTTAAGGATGAGCAAGTTATTCTTCTGGAGAAAAGAATAGAAGAAATGATTGTAGTCATGACCGCTATGGCCACTATTCAGGGGCAATCACAAGCGCCGCAATTGGCTTCTCCAGAAATCAATCAGCCAGAAATTATACACATCACAAACGAAAGAAGAGAGGTTGCTTCAACAAATATAGACGAGCAACATAGAAAAGATTATCCATCAGGTGCTATACCAGAAAAGGAATTCAAGCAAACAGTTGAAAAACAGTGGGATGCCTTAACCCAATCTAAGGGTGGGGTATTGGTTCTAAAGGGTAGACCTTACTTGGAGGAATTTGATGTCGTGACTTTCCCTAAAGGTTTTGAGGCCCTAAAATTCAAGATATTTGATGGGACTGGGAATCCCAGACAACATTTAACACATTTCTGAGCTAGTTGTGGCAACAAAAGAAGTAATGAAGCTCTACTCTTTCAGCAGTTCGTTAGCAGCTTGTCAAGAATTGCTTTCGACTGGTACGTTGACTTGCCCAATTGGTTAGTTAAAATATTTTTTGAGTTGGAACAAAAATTTGTGAAAAGATTTGTCGAAGCACAACATCATGTGTCTATTGGAGAGCTCATGATGGAAAAGCAAAAGCCTAGCAAAACTTTTGTAGACTATATTTCGAGGTGAAGAAATCTTAGCATGAAATATGAACCTCAGCTACAGGAACATCATGCGATTGAAATTCTACTCGAGAGCATTCATGGGCCAGTAGCTTTCAAGCTCAAAGGACTCACCATCAAATCCTTCTAGTAGCTACTCAGTAAAGCCAGCAGTCTTTAAGAAGAAATTAAGCACATAGAGCCACATGAAAAGGCTAAGATGACCAGAGTGTTCAAAAATAAATCAAGAGTAGTAGCAATCATCGAGAAAGAAAAGAAACTGATGAAGATATATGCAGAAGAGCCTCACCAGTCTTCGTCATAGTATGCTAAAAAACAGAGTAGTCAATCCAACCAGCGATCGCCTCAAGAAGGATCACCACGAAAATGTCCCTGTCAGAGCGACGTAAAATGATGTATTCTTTCAAAGATGAAGCTATACCTAAAATATTCAGAAGTGTGATGAACAAGCCGGAGTTCAAACTACCAGATTCGAGGGAGCCCAAAGAGGTGGATAGGATGAATGAACCAAAGTATTGCCCATACCACCCGTTGCTTGGGCACAATATAGAAAAATGCATCATCTTTAAATACTTGCTTGAGAGGAACCTTAAAGTAGGGAAAATAACAATCCCAAAGGAATGTCTAAAAGAACCTGAAAAAAGTTCCATAAATATGATTTCGGTCAAGCCAATCTCCCTAATCGATCTGTATACTGGAACAGATGGATGGAGTACAACTTGGGATGAACTCAAGAGGGTCCTCAATCAAATACAGGACTCGTCAAAATAATCTTCTGCATATACCAGAGAAGAAGGATGGAATGAGGCCAGAAGCAGATCATCTAAGAAAATACTAAAAAAGATCAAGTCTGCATCATGACAAGTCTCCATTCAGAGTTCGCAGCATACCAAGCCCGAGATGAAGGTTTCGTCAAGAGATCTGTCATTGTCAAAGACAAAGAAGAAAAAGTGTAGTATCACTACAAAGATTGATAGCACGGGGGGTAGGATAGGGGCCGCCTCCTCTAGATTAGTTGTCTCAGATTTAGGGAAGAAAATCCTCGAACCCTCGACATTGTATGATTATCTTTTCGTCCTCCCGGGGTCTTATGAATATAATGATTATGAATTCATCTACATTTTAACTATTTCTAGTGATAACGTAACTGATTATGACCAATCTAACTTTGATCTCAATCCCCAAAATGATCCTCAAATCGTACTCAAGTCTAATGAACTCATTGTTAAGTCCAAAGAAGACATCAATGATACCATTTACAACAGCACCAATAACGAGGAGCAAATTCTCGAGCCTCACGGTACACCGCTTACCATCAAATTAGATCTTTCTGAGGAAGAGGAGGAGACACCAGAAGATTCAACAATGATATCTCAAGAAGAGGAAATCACAGAAGTTAAATTGAGGAGCAAAAAAGTGTTACCACCAAGAATAACTCCAACAGATAAAGGAAAGCAGATAATGACCCGAGAAGAGATACCTCCACCTCCACCAGTGGAAGAACCACATAATCAAGGTAAAATTGAAAGATCATACAAAGTAGACTACAATGTGCTAGTTCATCTTAGGAAGTTGCAGACCCGATTAAGCATCTATGACGCTCTGATCATGTCAAAGGAGACGAGAGAGTCTATGGTGACAGCTTTGCTTGACCTAGAAATTTGCTTAACTCTGTTGGCCAGCACATCCTCAAGTGAAGTTTTTTCATTAAAAGAACAGCTTGGGATAGCCTTCACAGATGAAGACTTGTTGCTCGGTACCGCTAACCACAACTGTGCACTCTACATCTCTATCAACATCGACAGAATTGTGTTGTCCAGAGTATTAGTAGATCCTGGAGCATATCATAGCTTAATGAGCCTACGAACATTGGCCTATTTTGATATTGAAGCTCAAGAGCTTATGGTTGAGAAAATAATGTTACGAGGATTCAGTCAAAAGGGAGAAAGAGCCCTTGGATCGATTACATTACTTATGAAGGTTAGAGAACTCGTGACAACCGCTAAATTTCAAATCATTGACGTCAAGAACTCTTTTAATGCTATATTGGGTGACCATAGATTCATGAATATAATATGGTTCCATCATCTCTACATCAGTGCATCAAATACTATAAAGATAGTCAAGAAAATTGCATCAAAGAAGACCTACAACCATTTTCAGTGCATGAAGTTGGTATCCACGAAGATGCTGCCTACTACGCGCTCTAAAGATGAATGTCTTCTCTCATGAAGTTATCACCAAAAAAGATGAATATTCAAAACAATTACAAAGAGGAGGCCATTCAACTCAGCTTCATCGATCTGCCACCACTCCCTTACAACAAGTTGGTGAAATTTCTTTTAGCTCGCGCACCTGAGGTTGAGGCCCGGGACGTGGACGAGGAAGGATCAATTTAATTGTTAAACGAACTAGGCCCACCATCAATGTTGGTGATGAAGACAGATCTGAAGACGAGATAATGATGACAAAATGGAAGAAACCTCAGTACGAGATATCCTTAGAAGATACATACAAGAATGAATATGAAATAATGTATGATCGAATAAATTCCTATTTGAATGCTATGACCCTTACTCCAATTCTCCCTCAAAAGGTCAAGAGTTTAGAGGTTAAGGAAGTCCGTAGTGTTGGTTCAAAGCAGATCATGTTTTACCGTCTTCTACCTCTACTGAGCTTGAAAAATATGTAAATTTTGGTGATTATCCAAATGAATTAATGGAATTGCTTTTTGGTAACTTCTCGCCTTGTGTTCAAAATTTAATTCAACAGGGACACTTACCAAAAAAAATGCCAAAAGATAAATGTCAAATTTTTTAAAAATTATGAAATGGTAAAATTTAAACTCCAAATTTAAAAGAGATCTCAGATTTGGTACAGTCGGACTAGTTGATGATTCTGAATTTTGCATGGTTGTTACTAGTGAGTCAGAAGAGGATTGCCTCGATATAGAGGATGACACTAATGATCAACTAATAGAAGATGCTCCCTCAAAATTTGAGGAGGAAATTAACTCTACCGTTGATGAATTAAAAGAGATTAACCTTGGGACTGAAGAACAACCCCGACCTACATTTATAAGTTCTCTACTCAATGATGAAGAATCTGCAGAATTGATCAAACTATTAACGAAATTCAAAGATTGCTTCGCATGGAGTAGCGATGAAATGTCAGGACTGTCAGCAAGGGTTGCAGTTCATAAACTCGGGGTGGACAAGAATATAACCTTAGTAAAACAAGCTCTCAGGAGAATGCGCCTTGAAATAGAACAACAAGTCATCGCCACGGTGAAGAAATTAATAGAAGCCAACTTTGTGAAAGAAGAGCAATACCCCACGTGGTTAGCTAACATTGTACATGTTAAGAAGAAATATGGACAGATATTTGTTTGTGTTGACTTAAGAGATTTGAACAATGCATGTCCAAAAGACAAACTTCCACTACATATACCACAGATGATGGTGGATATTACTTCAACACATGAAATTTTCTCCTTCATGGATAGATTATCGGGATACAACAAAATCCAGATGGTTCTTGAGGATGCAACACTTACAGCCTTCAGAACACTGATTGGAATTTTCTTCTACACATTAATGTAGTTCGGCCTATAGAATGTCGGAGCAACATATCTGCAGGCAATGACAAAGATTTTTTATAACCTCATTCTCCACCAAGTAGAAAGCTATGTGGATGTTTTGGTCATTAAAAGTAAAAAAAAATAGATCATTTGTACGATTTGAGGACCATTTTTGAACGCTTACAACGATATGACCATAAAATGAATCCCTTAAAGTGTGCATTTGGCATTACCTATGCGAAATTTCTGGGATTTTTTGTCTGTCATCAGGGAATCGAGATTGACCCGGATAAAATTAAAGCTATCTTGGAAATGCCTCCTCCAAAAACCTTAAAACAACTACATTACTCCCAGGGGAAGTTTGGCATACCAGAGATGCTTTATCTCTAATCTCTCAGGTAGGATTCAGCCATTCTCGACATTAATTAAAAAGGACGCCAACTTCATTTGGGAAAAGAAATGCCAGCGGGCTTTCGAGGACGTTAAACGATATTTAATGACACCTCCTGTCTTGGCAGCCCCTATCCTATGGAAACCATTGATACTTTATACCGCGGCTTTAGAGGACTCTCTTGGAGCCCTCTTAGCCCAAGTCAATGATGAGGGTAAGGAAAATGCACTCTACTACTTGAGTCGTCACCTAATACTGATGGATATAAGGTATCCACCTATTGAGATGCATTTTTTAACATTAATTTTCGCCGCCCAAAAGCTTGAACATTACATGCTTTCTCAGAAGATTACCCTTATCGCAAAAGTTAATCTGTTGCAATATCTGATGACCCGACCAACACATTTCGAACGTCTAGCAAGATGGTCTTTGATTCTATTGCAATTTGATATAACTTTTGTTCCCCTACATGCTATCAAAGGTTAGATACTTGCAGACTTTCTCGCTGCACACCCGTGACCAGTTGGGTCCTCTCTCAACGATGAGTTACTAGATGAGCAAATACTACAAATGGAATTCTCCAGTGCGCAACGTTGAGAGATGTACTTCGATGGCGCTTCGTCGGCCAGAAAAAATAAAGAATCAGGCACAGTTATACCAGGTAAAGTAGGGATCCATTTAATCTTTATCACACTAGATAAAGGTATACTGAGGTTCTCATACCACTTGATAGAGTCGTAAACCAACAATGAAGCAGAATATGAAGCTTTAATCACCAGATTGGGAATGTCAATCACAAAGGATATAAAAAACATTACCATCTATGGCAATTACCAACTTCTCATCCAACAAGTCACCGGACAATACAAAATTCTGAAACCAACGTTAGCAGAATACCATCAGTACACGATGAAGCTCCTGGAGCAGATCCTCAATGTGCCTTTCTATCAGATTCCTAGGGGAGATAATGCCCATGTCGATGCTCTATCGAAACTTGATAAGGAAATGGCATGTCCCCCGGAGGATTCCATTAAAATCACAGTGCAAGGAAGACAAGTCTTGTCTCAGATTGATCTCGAAACTCTACACAAGTTCAGAAAAGAAGAAGCAATAAATACAGTTGTAGACAATAATGAAGATTGGCGCAAGCCATTAATAAAATATTTGCGAACTGGAAAGTTGTCAAAAGACAAGTTTGAAGCACACCATATCACATAAAGGGCCATGTCTTACGGCTTAGTGAGAAACGTTCACTACAGAAGATCATTCAACCAAATGTGGCTATGCTGTTTAAGCAGTGCAGAAGCACAGAATATTGTCAAAGAGGTACATACTGGATTGTGTGGCGCTCACCAGTCATGGCTCAAAATGAAAATGAAGATCAAAAGACTCGGGTATTATTGGTCAGCAATGATGTCCGACTGCATGGACACAGCCAGAAAATGTCATCAATGCTAAGTGCATGGGGTGGTCTTACACCATCCTCTAAATGTGCTACACACAACTGTTGCCTCAAGGTCATTCAATTGTTGGGTTACGGACATAATAGGTCCGATAGACCCTCTATCTTCCAAAGGACAAAGGTTTATACTTGCCGCTATAGATTACTTCTCCAAATGGGCAGAGGCAGTACCGTTACGTGAGGTTACGGTACAACATGTCCTTCAATTTTTCAAAAGATAAATTGTCTACCGTTTAGGAGTACCGCGAAGAATAATTTCTGAGAATGGGATAACTTTAAAAAACACAAAGATCAACAATTTTGTCAAAAGACATGGGATAGATTAGAGATACTCTACGATTTACTATCCCAGAGCAAATGGTCTGGCTGAAGCCTTAAAAAAAACACTGGTACAAATTTACAAAAAAACACTCGACAAAAGCAAAATTGATTGGCACAACAAAGTTGTTGAAGCGTTGTGAGCCTATCTGATGATGTTCATGTCTCCCACTCCATGTAGACCTTATATGCTCGTGTACGAGTCCGAGGCTACGCTACCACTAGAAATCTTGACACCGTCTCTTAGAGTCACCATTGCCAATAACCTCACAACGGAAGAAAGTGCAAAACTTAGCCTTGAAGAACTGGAAAGTCTCAAGCAAAAATGACTAGAAGCACAACAAAATTTGGAGCTTTACCAAGCGAAGATGGTGCAAGCCCATGAAAAATTGGTCCGACCAAGGACATTCAAAGTTGGTGACCTCGTACTTGTGCTTAAAAGACCTATTCTTACATGCTATAAATTAGGTGGAAAATATGAGCCAACTTAAGAGAGACCATTTTTCGTTGAGAAGGTCTACATAGGAGGAGCCAACCAATTAGTGGACTTCCAGGGCGAAAGACCCATGCTGCCAATAAATGGACGATATCTGAAAAACTATTGCGCAATCTAATGCAGCATGCCTCTGCTTGCTTTGAAATTTTGAAACTTTGATTGTTTATAGGGTTATCTTTGTGGCCAAATGTCTATGATGCGTCCAAATTTTGAAATTAACCTCAATAAAATTAAAATTTTAAAAAATTTTTAAACTTCAAATTTTCTCCTTTCCATTTTTGAGTATAATGTTCCCTAAACTTTAAACAAAACTCATACGTAAATAAACAATTCATTTGACAATAATAAGTTAAAATTTACATAAATAAATACTTTGTTTTGTTCTTGTTCATGCCAAGTTTTGGCCCAATGATATTTTTCCTGTCGTCTACAGAAAAATGTCGGGACATAGGCTAACCTTTGCTTTCAAGGATGGTTTGAGCCTCACAGTAAATGAGGAGATGGCGCTGCAAGGCGGTATCATAGACTTCAACATGGACTTTACTAGGTCGACATGGACTACAAAGGACGTTTCATGAATGTAGTCAGCTGCAAAGAGAAAGAGGGATTGCCTTCACTGCTGAGGGTGACTGCCAAAGATAATACAACACATATATTCCCTTGTCACCACTTGGGTTGGATATGAGTCATAGCGCTTTCCTTCCTAATGTAACGCACAAATACTTTCTTGTTACCTCTTGATTTGGATGTGAGTTCTAGTGCTTTCCTTTACGATGTAGCACATATATTCTCTTGGCACCGCTTGGGTTGGATGTGAGTCCTGCTGCTTTCCTTCCTAACGTGATGCACATATTTTCTTGTTACCTCTTGAGTTGAATGTGAGTCCTAGTTTTTTCCTTCTCAATGTAGCATATATATTCTCTTGTCACCGCTTAGGTTGGATGTGAGTCCTAGTGCTTTCCTTCCAAACGTGACACATATTTTCTTGTTACCTATTAAGTTGGATGTGAGTCCTAGTGCTTTCCTTCTCAATGTAGCACATATATTCCCTTGTCACTACTTAGGTTGGATGTGAGTCCTAGAGCTTTTCTTCCTAATGTGACACACATATACTTTCTTGTTACCTCTCGAGTTGGATGTGTGTCCTAGTACTTTCCTTCTCAATGTAGCACATATAATCCCATGTCATTGCTTGGGTTGGATGTGAGTCCTAACACTTTCATTCCTAACGTGACGCACATATTATCTTGTTACCTATTAAGTTGGATGTGAGTCCTAGTGCTTTCCTTCTCAATGTAGCACATATATTCCCTTGTCACTACTTAGGTTGGATGTGAGTCCTAGAGCTTTTCTTCCTAATGTGACACACATATACTTTCTTGTTACCTCTCGAGTTGGATGTGTGTCCTAGTGCTTTCCTTCTCAATGTAGCAAATATAATCCCATGTCACTGCTTGGGTTGGATGTGAGTCCTAACACTTTCATTCCTAACGTGACACACATATTTTCTTATTACCTCTTGAGTTGGATGAGAGTCTTACTGCTTTCCTTCTAAATGTAGCACTTATACTCCCTTATCACCGCTTGGGTTGAATGTGAGTCCTAGCCCTTTCCTTCTTAATGTGATGCACATATAATTTCTTGTTACCTCTTGAGTTGGATGTGAGTCCTAATGATTTCCTTCTCAATGTAACACATATAGTCTCTTGTCACCACTTGGGTTGGATGTGAGTCCTAGTGCTTTCTTTCTTAACGTGGCGCATATATTTTCTTGTTACCTCTTGAGTTGGATGTGAGTCCCAGCACTTTCTTTCTTGATGTAGCATATATATTCTCTTGTCACCTCTTGGGTGGGATGTGAGTCCTAGTGCTTTTCTTCCTAACATGATGCACATACTTTCTTGTTACCTATTGAGTTGGATGTGAGTCCCGGTGCTTCCCTCCTCAATGCAGCAGATATTTTCTTTGAAGTCGGATGTGAACCTCTGTGTTCTCCATCTTGATTCGGTCTTCCCACACAATCCTATTCTCATCTTTTGAAATAAATTTCATGACCACCTCAAATAAGTTATGACATCTGATTCTTATTTCGGGATTGATACCATAATTTCAATTCCCAGCTTGGGGTCAGCCTTTATATACTAACTCTCATCTTTTATAAATGCCTGAAATTTCATCACTCAAAATTCACTCTCTGATCCCCAGCGAGAGTCCCTACTCATTAATTTCAATCAAACGACCATCTGCTAATTTCCCAGCGGGAACAAATCACACACACAACTCTACACATACTTTCGGGTCTTTTGACTTAGGAGTTTAGAGTGGTTTTTGTTGATCTCGTTGGTCAACACAAATACGTGCGGTGTGCTTACCTAGCACACCACACCTATTGGGTGTCCATTTGTTGACCTCACTTTTGGTTGAGGTTTAGTTTTTCCTCTTTATTAGCCTAAGGTCTAGCCATAGGATTTTCCTATTGACTATTCTTAGAAAACTAAATAAGGAACCCTCACCATTTGAAATTCCAAACTCTTCTCTACTCAACTTGAAGTTCCACATATTGGTCCTAACCTCTATCAATAAGTCAGTGGAGTCATTATGAGTGAGCTCAAGATGAGTCACCCTAAGGACTGCTGTACCTTAGGGTTGACCCTGGGTGTTGGTCTAGGGTTAAGGCACTCACTTGCAATCACTTACACTCGCAATCACTCACTATCCTAAACTTGAACTTCTAGACTTTGATCCCTTGATACTTTTGGGAGACTCATGTAAGTGGTCCCCTAAACCCATTAGCCTTAATCTAGGGTTTGGCTAAGATCACTACATAGAGGACCCAAAATGGGATTCATATTTGTCCATGGCTTATTTATGTTGGTTGGTACTCCAACTCTACCAAGATACCCAACATGTCCTTTTGCCCCTAAATTCCCCAAATTACTTAGATACCCTTGGAACACCAAATTTGGCCAAAATTCCAAAATCTACCCAAAAGACCAACTTGGTTCAAAAATAATTTCAAACACCTTGAAAACACACAAACTTCCCAAAATCACCAAAGTTGCCCAAATTACCAAAATACACCTCCTTACCTCAAAATTCCAAAAATTCCAAAAAAATCACAAAAATTCCCAAAACCTCCCAAATATTCCCAAATTCATTTTTTTCAACTATCACATGATTCAATTTGGCCAATTTGACCATCTTTGATCAAAACCACCAAATTACCTTTTAAAGGCCCATTTTTTTCCCAAACCTACCTCAAATGTCTATCCAATTAGTCTCAATTTAACCCAATTTCAATTCTAAGCTCAATTTGACTATCATTGTGACAAATATTGACCAAATACAAGCTCAATTGGTCCATCATTTCAACCCAATTTTAAGCTAAACAAAAAAAACCCAATTTTGGCCCTATGACTTGGTTCCACCAAATTGAGCCCATGGCCTGCTCTATTTACCATAACTTGTGTTAAAAAACCTTTATAACATCCCCATACATGAAAATTGACCTTCAATCGGCCTTGGTGAGGCCTCAATTTCATTTGATTTCAACCTAAGGTTAAGAAGCTCCAAATTTACCTCAAATTGACCATGTCTCAAAATCTCTCCAAATTGAGGGCCTTAACCCCAAAATTTCCACTCTATCCCTTCATGAAAAATCTTGAGAACACCACCCTTGATCATGTGGACCATTCCATTTGGACTTAGCCTAAGGATAGCTCAACCTAGACCCATGCCTAACCCAACATGCCCAAATTGACCAAATTTCAAAAATCCTTCAAATTAACCTACCAATTGAACTCAAAATCACTTAAACCCTTCACCAAAAATCTTCATAACAATAATCTACACAATTTTGATCAATCAATTAGGTCAATTGACATGGCTAGCCCAAACACAAGCTTTGATCACTTGGACCCACATTGAACCCATGCATTAAAGATGGCCTAACTACCCCAAATCCATCAAATTAAATCCACCTCAGCCATTGGATAAAACTTAAGACTGAGCCAAAGCCCATATAACCCAAGATAGATGAGTCATGGACCAAAAGTCCCCCAAACTAAGGGATCTCATTTCCAAAAATACACAAGCTTAAGATACCCTTACCAAAACTAAACCCCATTACTTTGACAGATTCCCGTGGATGCCTTGACCACCTAGCCACCTCCCCCAGCCATGGCCGGCTGTCCTAGTCACCGGAGAAGCTTAATACCGGGAGCCACCCCCATGGAACTTCACCCAAATCAAAGCTAGAGGCCAGCTCAGCCAAATTAAATTGTAGAGCTTATTTGCCATCTACCTAAGTAGCACAACGCACCCCCTAATTGGCCATGACAACTAACTCTTAGCCATTTTTATAAAAAAGAACCTCCCACAGCCATGAGAGGGAGTGCTGAAGATTTCTTAGAGAGACCACCACAAACTGACCGATGAGCTTCCTTAATATCCTCTCAGTGCATTCCAACTAATCTCCCTCACCAATTTCCACTGTCGGAGTTCAATTTTGAGCTCAAAATCTTGCCTGAAATCAAGACAGAGTCCAATACACCTCCAAAGTCTACCAAACTCAAATTCACTTCACCCACACCTTCATAACAGTGAAAGAAGCTTAAGACCCATCAAATTCCTCTCTCATAGAGCCTCTACAATAGCTCTACACCAACACCCAAATCCGATCGTGATCGAAATCAAACTTAGATGTTACACCAAAACCAGAGGCTCAATCTCTAGCTTCTATGGGTCACAAGAAACGTGCCAATACTCTCGGATCGAAGCTTCACTTCTCAGAGCAAAGGTTTAAAATTTCTCCCCCTCGCGAGCCTCTTTTGATTCTCCATTTTCTTAGAGTCAATTTGATGGCTTGATCACCTTATGGATGTGTTCGTCTAGTCTAGACGAGTGTTTAAAAAAAAATTCACTTAATTTGGTTGAGAAATGAGAGAGACCTTAAGGATAGAAGATGTACGGTTCTCGAGTTAGGCTATCGCAGATGATTACTCGGAGCCATCCGATCACGCGTTTATCTCATCAATAGATGAGATTAAGCCAGACAACGCTTCCTTACATGAACCACGGGGCCAAGTAAGCAACTTGCGCAGACGACAGTGCCAAATGGGAGCGCAACTCGTGGAGTTCGGAGCTGCTTGGGATTTACATGGAGCTGCACTGTTTAAATAGATTAATAAAGATTTTTTCTATTTATTTAAATGCCCCTAACTTCAAACATCCATATCTTTGTGTAGAAAAATCACAAAAATAAAACAAAAAAACCCTCTTGCTCAATGAACAGAGGAGAATAATGAGGAATAATTAAAAGTCCATTTAATGTGTATCTTATTTTTTACTAATTAAACACGGATTTGGATGCTTTGATTCTCCATGCAAGTAGTAATCTAACCATTGCTTGGAATTTTAGGATGTTGTTGCCTCTGTCTTAGGGAACATTCCTTGATTTTTCCAAAGTCAGAGGAGGTCCCTAGAGAGAGATCATATTTTTCAAGTCTATGTGCATTATTCGCTTAATACAGTCATGGAGATTAGAATGTTGCTTAGAAAAATCCAAGAAAATTTAAATAAAATTATGATGACCAGAGAGCTTTTAAGAAAATTTTTCATGAGCCAAGTCATTCAAAATACACTTAATCTTCAAAAACCCTAAATCACTAAGATAAGTAATTTTGAAAAATACAAACAACAAAATAACTTGATTTTTTATCTCCACTATTGTTTAGGATTAAGAGAACTCACCATAAAAATTCCAAAGCATTTTGAGTTCATTTGGTAATTTGAGTTGATTTTTAAAGATGAATAACATTTTTGGCACTAAAATGATTTTTAATAATTAAAATATAACTTGAAAAATTGTAAAAACTCTTTTTTTTGAGTTCTTTGTGATTAGGGGGTTTTAAAAAATAAAATAGTATTTTTAAAATAAAATAGTATTTTGGCACTTAAATATTTTATTTTTTTTTTTTAAATAAAATAGTATTTAAAATAAAAAACTTCATTTTTAGTGTGTTTTAAATATTTAAATAATTAAAAATTCATAAAAATCACAAAAATAATAAAATTCATGGAAATGTTTTAAATTATATTCCTAAGCACTTAGGAACAATTCGAATATTTTTCCCAATTTTCCAAAGAAAGATACTGAATTTTAAAGCATAAAAATAAATTTTAAAGACTAAAACATGAGGTTAGTTGGTAGAAACCAACCTCACATCTTAATTAAAAATAATAAGTTAATAAAATTTTAAATTATTAAAATTTCTAAGTTTATTAAAATAAAATGAACCCATGGCTTAACGGTATGACCTTTGAAGTCAATAATTATTCAATTTATTACCATTATTTGATTTTAAATGAAATTGAAATCATGAATCTTGACTACCTAAAGCTTAACCTTTTCGGAACTAATTAAGACACTCCCCTAGGTCTTAAGGGCTTTGCAGTGACTTAGGCTAATTCAAGTTTCATTTAAATAAGGATTAGAAAAGTAAATATCATTGAAAGTTAGAACATCTTTCAAACACTACAAGCCCAATTAGGACCAATATTTTGCTAAGTGTTCCAATAACACTAACTTGTCTCTTTAAGGGTCTTCACCCACATAAATTTTAAAATTAAATTACGGATGATAATTACCATATTCTTAAGGATAATTGAGACATCAATACTAACTGAGCACTAAGGGTATTTACATGATGAATTATTAAGCAACATAATAAGTTTAAATGAACTTGGGATTTTCCACCAGGCAGCGACTTAGTAGCACAAACCTGCTTCTTTCTCTAGATCTGTTGAATACCTTGGAGATCTACTAAACTTAATATGTCTTTCTTGACAAATATCATCCATAATCAAATTTATAAGGACCCACCAAGATGTGACCTAAGTTTAGATAGGTTGTCAAAATTTTACTTCCCCGTTTCATATAAACTTCCTTAACATGCAATTTAAGTTTCAGGTGGTGGAACGAGAAGACTCGCCAGGTACTCTTTTACAGTTTTCAGCGTTGTCTTTCTTGTACATTCATGCTATACTTCTATATTTGTAAATTTTCATGCTAAACAACAATGTCAACCTGCATGAAAACTAAAACTATTAAGATAGCCACAAAACCAAAACTAAAACTAAAACTAAAAACAACCAAGATAAAATTCACCCCCATAACATTCAAAATATAAAACAACTCAAAATTTAATCACAAAATCATAAAAAACTACAACTTCAACCAAATTAAGACAACTATTTCGGATGTCAGGAATTCCTTAAAGGAGGTAACCTACGGTTACTAATGAGGCTTCCCACAGTCTAAATGAAATTATGGAACACATTAAGTTGAATTTAGTAAATTAATTTGGACTAAGTGAATCCAATAGAAAATAGTGGTGCCAAAACAAGGGAACCGTAGGATCCCTAATTAACTTTAACATGCCCCCATAAAATTTAAAGGACTTCAACCATAGGGCCACCTGATTTGACGTCATAACTTGACACATTAGAAAACTTAAACTCGCCACGACAAGGAGCTTGGAGCTACCATGGTGGGCAACATGACCATCTTCAACAGACAAACCTGACTTCCCCAGCTAAACTAATCTTCCTTCCTTAGATATAAGCAACAAAGCCATAGGAATTCGAGGTTTCTTGCTTATGCAACATAAATCCTCATCATTTTTTTAGGCCTTCATAAAGTCATGCTATATAACATAAGCCCTAACTCATCTTAAGATTTTGAGGTTGTCGTTTGTCACGACCTAAATCCTCACATCTTTCAGGTTATTTGTGTGATCATTTCACATGAATATAACCCTTAACAAATAACATTGACATGATGAAACACCTAAATATTTCTCCTCAGAATTTAAGCCAAACATTAGGATAGCTTGGAAAGTCACCGAGATTCTCCTTTAGATCAATGACACCCCCTAGTTCTTCCTCTTTTGGACTCTACAACAAAATGTTCTAAATTTGAACCAATCTCCTTTCACACCTCTACGTCCGATCTCATTGAAAAGTCCTACCCTTTGAAACTTTTTGAAGATAATATTTTCTTATTTTTACCGAGAGTCTTCTTAGGTGGCTTTTGTCATTTAAGATGTAATTAACTATAGGGGCTTGCCCTTATAGGAAGCATGTCCGAAGCCAGATTAATATAAACCCTATTTAATTATTTATATCAAATAGGGGAACTTGTCGGCATATACAAAGGTTTTATAGACCAAACATATGTCATTTATTCCTTAAATTATTTGATCGAGCCTCATCCTCAAGTCTTGTGTTTATCCTTCAGGATATATACAGGATTTGAGGTATAGCGCTCTTTCATTTAAACTATGAAAAATATGGGGTCAGTTTGATTTCATCTATATATATATATATATATATATTAAAATGTCTCGATTCCGGCGGCCGACAGCTTCCAACGGATTATAAATTAAAACATCCTTTCGAAGCTTTCGACAAGATTTCAATTTCAGTTACCGACAGCTTCTTACTGGCAACTCTCCAACCAAAAATAGAACCGACAATTGTTAGTACTCATTTCTTTAATTAAAGAATATGCTTCATCAAAAGGTTTTTACATTAATGATCCGCCCACAACAACATCTTTAATAGATCATAACGATCCTACTAATTGATTGTAGAAGGTTTAAATTATAAACCAATCTGGCAAAGCACAGTGTGGACATTTTCTAAGAAGATCCTGAAATCTTTCTTAAGCTTCATATATCGATCCCCCTTTAAATTGACAAAAGATGTAACATCATTTCTAAGCTTAGCAGTTTTCAAGGGTGGAAAATCTTTAGCCAAGAATTTTTGTGGTAGTTCTCCCCAAGTTCTAATAGATCCAGGTGCTATTGAATTTAACCAAGCCTTAGCTTTATCCCTTAATGAAAAAGGAAAAAGTCTAATCTTAGCAACATCATTAGACACTCCGTCATATTTAAATGTAGTGCAAATTTCAAGAAAACTAGCAAGATGGAAGTTAGGATCTACAGTAGGTGATCCTCCAAACTGATTATTTTGTACCATTTTGATAATAGCATGTTTAAGCTCAAATGAATTTGCAGCAACATTAGGATTTTGAATAGTTAAATGAAGTTCATCTGCTATCAAATTCGCATAATCTTTTAAACGTCTTTGTTGATTCTCATTTATTAGATTTTCTATATTATTTGCCATTTCTTTGAAATTCTTAATTTCTCTATGTTGTTTTCAATTTTTTTCTAATAGTACATTCTAATTATGAGTCAAATGTACTAAACCTTCAGATCTAATATTTCGCATAAATAAATAAAGTAAGCAAAGTAAAATTCTTTAAAAATAAAATCTTAAATAAATTTATTTTTTTTATATTTTTTTTTGTTTTTATATATTTGTATATATATATTATCTACATTTTCCTAATTTTACAAAACAATTTAATTTAATTAAATTTAACTATTACCTTCCCCGACAATAGCGCCAAAAGCTTGATACCAATTTTTTATATGTAAAGATTTATGAAGTTGATACCACAAGAGTGCAAAAAACTTAATCCTTATATGAAAAGTAAGTTGTGTAAAATATATATAATTATAGGAAATTAATAATTTGATTCTATGCAAGTATATGTATCGTTGTCAAGTAATAATGACCTTTCTATTTAAGCCCCAAATATCTATCCCACGGGAAAGGTGTAAGTTAGCAATGACAAATTCTGACAGGAAATTTATAGAAAATCAAACAAAATCAGTGTCACTAATTTTGAACCTTGAGATATTAACCAAACTAAATTACTTAACTATTAGCAAAACATATATGCAAATTTTGAATAATAATTACTAATCTACTAACTATGTTTATGTAATGAAGATTTCTTATGTGAAAAAACATCTTTCCCACTACAATGAAATTCTGTTGAAATGAGATGAGATAAATGTTTATAATATGTATTGTGCCAAAAAGGAGAAATTTTAATTTTCTACCCTTATACAGTGCATAGAAAATCATTGGTTAATCTTAGGTTTAGTCCCTAAATCCGTGGCTAGGCTAGGAGGATACCAGCTCCCACTCCAGAGCTCTTACTTCCCTTCACATGAAGGCTAACTCTCACTTCAGTTTTTAAACACTAAGAACAAATTGGGGATTTTAGTCTGTCACCCTAAAGATTCTCCAGTTTTATGCCCAACAAAGAAAATTTTCTTATTTATTTGCACTTAATTTCTTGAACAAATTTCTCCTACAGGAAATCAAATGTGACCCTTTCTCAGTTGTAGAACTCTTACTCCATTTCTTGGACCATATGTTTCACAACATATTTTAACAAATCAATTGGTCAGATTGAAAAGTAAGTTAAGTTCAAAGTTGAAAAATCATCACAATTTATTTTATATTTTAATTATGGCACAATCATTTTACCTCTTCAATTCACGATATCTTAGAGTAGGGGGAAAGATTAAGGAAACTACTCAGACTTCATAAGAAAGATATGACAAAACATAAATTTCATATATAAAAGAAAGTTCATACAACACTAAATAAATAAACAAACTTATCTGGAGCTCTTTCACAAAGCAAATCCTTTGTAGCCTTTCCTTAGAAATGCAGGAAACGGAACTCTCTCACTTTTCACCTTCTCCAACACTCTTACAGAAAGTTTCACACTAAATCATACCACAAAAACTCTAAACTAGAAAAGCAAAATCACTAATTGACTCCAATATGGTGGTAGAATGAAGATGGACTATGAAAATGTGGCATGGTGGAACGTTGTGGAGCGAATGAACATAGAGGAGCCCATTTTCTGATGAAATTCGGCCCCAATTAAAGCCTAAGGTCGGTTCTCCATGAGGTGCCTCCAAAATCTCATAAAAAATCATTCAAATACATTGAAACTTCAAGAAACGAGGTGGCTATGTACCACAGTGCTGAGTAAAAATTCTCTAGCTTTCAATTGTTCTGCGCCGTCGGCGCTAACCTTGGCACTGCCAACACCGAGTATTTCCTCAAAAACGTCATTTTGAATCCAAATTTCATCTTTTTTGCTTTATTTTTGTTTTAAGCCCTAATCAGCAAAAATACCTTCTATTAAGGTGCAAAATCACCAAAATTAAGTATAAATACCGGTCTAAAAATGCATATATTTTCAGTGTATCAGTATACCCCGAACACTTTTATAATCCTTTGGAAACTTTAAAGGGTAATTGAACTTATTCCTCTTTTTTTAAAGAAAATCATTCATTAAAACTTTTAGAGACGCAACAAGTTATGCTTCGGGACCCATAAATTCACCTAAATCAACAAAAATACCATACACTACTTATCTTACAGTAGTTGACCCAAATCTCAAGGATTTAAGTCATCTCTAAGGTATTTAAATCCTTATGAGCAACTGGGGATATTTTTTTTTGTCACATATGGATCATTGAGCTTGTGTAAGTCTGAGTTCTAGGAGGCTAGGGCTATGACGATAATGCTAATATGTGCTAAACAAGGAATACAATGTGAGCCTTTAGAATAGCATTTCCTATCTTAAGGGCCTTTAATAGAAAAAGAGGATAATAATCGATGATACTATTCAAAATATCTAAAAAAGATTATTGTCGCTGATACTCTTTAGTTGCCTTTAGTTCTAACTTGATTAGACTGATTGACCAGTGGAGTACACTTCTTTACAAAATATTTTTAACAAAATTCTCTTTCTCATGATAAAATTGTGTATGCATGAAAATTAAATTCAAATTAAAATTCGTAAAGCTCCACAATTAATCACTTGGATTGGCGTTAAGACTACCCTCTGTAGATTATCGGTTGGTAACTCTTAATTAAGGTCAGGAAGCCATAGTCTAGCTTTGAGCTTCTACCTTTACCAACATCTTACACAAAGTCCCGATCTTCTATAGGTGACTACTGATTTGCTTTTGCTTTTGTTTTCTTACAACTCTTTTTCTGACTTTTTCTCGTATTTGATATTCATATTGACTTCCCCATAATTTATCTAATTTTTATACAAATATATTATGCATTATGATGCTAAACATGCAGCGGTAGTAGAGGCGTGGGTATGTTTTTTTTTTGTTTTATCAAATGTAATTTTATTTATTTACTTTACATCATTTTCTTACCTGCATTTATTTACATAACTTGCAAAACCCTTTTTAAATTAAAAAATTACAAATCTACTTCAAAAATTAAAAAAAATATTTTCAAAACAAAAAAAAAACTTTACAAAATATGTTCTTTTGAATTTATAGGAGTCCATCGGATGAGGAAACCCATGGTTGCTAGATCTCCCCAGCTTAAAAAAGTTTAACAACTCATTCAGACTAAGTTAATTCGAAAGAAAATAGTGGTACGAGAATGAGGGAATTGTGATATTTTAATCGGTTTCACTCTAATAAACTTTAACTTCTTCCAAATAAGACACTTGAACTACAACAAAACCAAACCCTGGAAAAACCTTTTGAACCATAGACATTATGGTTGCTACTTCGATGAGGAGCTTAGAGCTAGCACTGTGGGCAACACGAAGGTGGATCTGCAACAACAAGTCTCTTCCTTAGAATTAAATAACAAGTCAAAGGACTTCAAGGTTGTTTGTCTAGTGTGACATAAATCCTCATTTTATCTTTAGGCATTTGCATAATCATATTGTGTAATTTAAGCACTAACCAATCTTAGGATTCTGAGGTTCTCATTCATTAAGACATAAACTCTCCTATCTTTCCGGCTATTTTTATGATTGTGTCATGCAAATGTAAGCCCTAATTAATTAAATCGACAAAATTAAACATTTAATAGTATCTCTCAAAAATTGAATCTGAGCCATTGGATAGCTTAGGAGGTCACCAAGGTTATCTTTGGTATCCGTTACATCCCCTAGTTATTCTTCCTTTTGATTTCATAATAATTCGTCTAGATTTAAGGCTTGCTCATTTGACACTCATTTGTCAGACCTTCGAAAACACCTAACCTTTGAAATTCTTGAAACAATATTTTTTTATTTAAATCGAGAGTTTCATTATGTGACCTTGGTCATTTAAGATGTAATTAATTATAAGGGCTTGACCTTATAGGAAACTTTAGAACCCAGCTTAATATAAACCTTATCTAGTTTTTCATATTAAATAAGAGAACTTGTGGATTGACATAATGATTTTGCAGACTAAAACGGATTTCATAAACTCTTTAGTTTATTTAACAAACCTCATTAGTAAGTAAAATGTCTATTCCTCAAGATAGATGTATCACTTACGATGTTGTGCTTGTAAATTTAAACTATGGTTTATATGAGAACGGTCTTGTCTGGTATTTTAAAAAATTAAAATATCACTTTGAAAAATTATAATATATACATTAAATTAAATATATCTTTTCACGTTTGGTGATCGAGAACTATCCTACATCACTAGAGATGGAACCCACCTACATAGAAATTAAAACCATTTCCTTGCTCTCTTTGGAACTCTACATGAATGGTAATGAACCTACAACACTTGGAAGGTTCAGACCAACATGTGAGGATACAATTATGAGTCCCCATAGGGCTGTTAAACTTAGAACAACCCTAGGTGGCTAGGATTTGGTCTTTCAAACACTCAAGTACATTGCAATTTTTCCACCTGTCCTAATATCTTGAACTACACATATTGAACCTATTTCCTTTGGCTATTTTGGAAACTCATGTGGGTGGTCCCCAAGCTCTTAGTCCTTTGGCTAGGGTGGCAAGGACCCACACATGAAGGGTCCAACATGGCTCAAATAAAGTAACCTTGTGACTGACATCTTGAATGAGGTTTAATCCAACCTAACACCCAATTTTTGCCTTTTAGCCCCAAACTTCTCCAAATATATTAAATTTCGCCTATAACCCCAAATTTTCAAAAGTGGCCCAAATCCTCAAATTCTCATGAAAAATCATGACAAACCACTTCAACCTATCCAAATTGACCAAATCACTGCAATTACCCCAAAATTCAAAAAATATTTTTAAATTTGCCAAAATTACCGAAATACTCCCGATGTCAAAAAATTTCCAAAACCTCCCATATCATTCCAAACCTCCTTTAAATCAAGCCTAACCACCCAATAGACCCAATTTGACCAAATTGACAAATTTTGATGAAAATTCCAAATTAACCCCTAAAAGCCCAAATTCCCCAAATTCATCCCAATTTCCATCAAATTCATTTCAGTTTCACTCAATTTTAAATCTAAATCATTTATCAACATATCTAATCCAAATTTACACCAATTTGAAGCCCAATTGGACCAACTTCCAAACCCTAATTTTAATTTTGGGCCAAAATCTCCAATTTGACCATACCTTCAAGTTTCATCAAATTGAGCCCCATAATCAATTCAATTCTCACAATTTTGAATTCTAAACTCTTCATAACATTCTCCTAGATCAATTATAACCCATAATTTGTCTAGTTCCAAACCCTAGCCTAATCTAAATCCACGCCCAAGCCAGTTGCCCCAATATTGACCTTAAGTGAAAATTCCATTAAATGGAAGCCTTCAATCTATTCAATTCCCCCATTTTCACTTCATAAATTTTTCATGACATCCCTTTGGATCAATTGGATCATTCAATCAAATTATAAGTCCAGCCCAAGTCGAGTCCAAATCTAATTTTTAGCCTAAGCCACAATTTTGAACTTAAATTCCAAGTTAACTAAAATCCCTTGAAATTAACCATGCTTAAACTTCTCCTACCTTGATTAGCCCCCTTGAATACTAATTAAGTCACCAAGGACCAAATTTTAGAGCCATGGACCAAGGGTTTCTTGAATTATGCAAACTCATTCCCTAATTTGGATAATCCCACTAACCCATGCAACAAGCCAACCTAGCCCCAAGATTATCATCATAAAAACTTCCTTGACCTTTCCTGAACCAGCTAGCCACCTCCTCTAACATGATCAGCCAGAGTAGTTGTTGGAAAACCCAAAACAAAGAAGCCTCCCCAATGGAAGAAGCTTGATTTGCACCCATCCAATGTGGATCATTTCCATTGGCTAATTGCGCCACTCAGCCCTCCACAAAAGCATCCTTCTCCACCCCTGGCTTGGATCATAAAATTTGATCCTTATTAAAGATATTGAACATAATAAGCCTTTGTAAAAATTTGGAACTATTTTAAATTAATTTATCCACTAAAGTCTTTTTTTCAAGAAAAATGAAATTTTGCACAAAAATAGTTAAAATAATTAAAATAAATTTCAAAAAATTATTATAAGTGGGTTGGAGTGTTACTTGTGACCAGGAGCACCCAGGAAAAAAAATTAGTGTAAAAATAAGAAGTTCATTTTTAAGTTATTTTTCAAATTAAAAATAATTTAAAATAGTTAAAAATCACAAAAAATATAAAAAAATATCAAAATGTCACAAGTTGTTCGCTAACCACTTGGGACAAATTGGAATATTTTTCCTAATGTTCTAAATAAAGTTATATATTTTTAAAAGCCTAAATATGTATTTTCATAATTTTTCAAGAAAAATAATTATAAAAAATAAATTAAATATAAGAAATATCTAAAATAAATTTCTCTAAGTTCCTTAAAGTTGAGAGATCAATGAAAAATATAAATTTATTTTATAAAAAAATAAAACTATTTTTTATTTAATTAGCAATCAAAATAAACAAATAATTATACCAAATTAAAAAATAATTCAAAAATTCATGAAATTCAACCCAAGTGGTCCTTTGACCTAGATGAACCTCCAATAATTTTCTTATGGATAAAAATTTTACATTGGTTGATTAAGTTAATTAACTTTGGAAATTCCCATACTTGGATTAAAATAATTATAAAAAAATAAAATAAAAATTAGAAAAATGAGTTTTCTTCAATGGTAGTTCAATTAACCCATGATAGGTTGGTCAACAAATTTTCAAGAGCATAAGAATTAATTTAAAAGATTTATGAAGATAGGAGCCTCAGAGGGAAAAATTATAAATTCCACTTTTCACCCCCTAATTAAAATATTAGATGTGTTAAAAGTTTAAAGGGAAATATCTTGATCTTAAGAAATATTCTAAAGTGACTGATACATGAGGGTAAAAGGTAGAAGCCAATTAGCAGCCACCTTTAGAAAAGAAGGGTATAATTGTAACTATCTAAATTGCTAAACTTTGGAAGAAGTAATAAACTTGAATGATTTAAATGTTTTGGACATAGGTTAGGAAGTCAATAATTCACTAATCTAAAATCCCAAACTAATGGTTGAGTTGAAGGTTAATCTTTTATTTAAAATATTTTTAATGTGACCTTTTCTAAAATTACACATTTACCCCCAGTGACTTTTGAGCTTTGTAGTGAGCTATGTTTTATCTAAAGATACTCGAGAATTAATTGGAAGATAAGTCATAATTAATCTCCTTCAAACACTATAAGCTCGAGCTTACTTGTTTCCTCTTATGGGTTAATTAAAGTATAAAATTGAGCATAATTTAAACCTAATGAACTTCAGGGTGATCTATTTAACAACATAAGAAATTCAAATGAACTCGAAATAGTCCAAAGGATTTTTAAGAATTGTTAAGGGATATGCCTCAAACCACATTTATAATTTTCTTAGATATTTGGAAGAGCAGTCGAACTTACTATTCTTTGTTCAATAAAATCATCCTAAAAACCCTTAAGGACCACTATGTCATGAATTGTGATCTTTCTTGAACCTAAACTATTAAGAATTTATTGCTACTTAGTATTCGCTCTTACTTTCACTTTGCAATATATAGATGATTATGAATGCTAACATTTATGCAAGCATAGCGATAAGATGACAGATATGCATTTACATCTTATTTTTTGTCATTTTATTTTTGCAATTTATTATCGATTTAATTCAACACTTGGTTGAAACACTTTTCATAAACAAAACAAATAGCTTTCAAAATTCAAATATTTTTTTTTAAATCAAAACTTAAACACTTTCAAAAACAACAAAAAAACAAACATAATACGTCCTTTTGAATTTACTCGAGTCCCTCAGGTGAGGTAATGACCAACGGAAATATAGTTGTGTAAAATTTATAAAGTTGACCCGCTTTACAACGGTGCCAAAAATTAGATGTTGTACTTTATGAATAATAACGTTAAGCACTTAATATTTGTATTCTGCGCAAGTATCTGTATTGTTATCAAGTAGTATAAGACTTTCTATTTAAGCCCCAAATATCGATCCCGCGAAGAAGGTTTAAATTTGAATTGATAAATTAACTAGTAAATTCATAGAAATAAAATGAAATTATTGTCACTAATTTTGAATGTTTAAGATGCTATTAAGACTAAATAATTGACTTCTAGCAGAATTTAAATGCAGAGTTCAAAATAGTAACTACTAAACTATATTTATGTGATGAAGTTTTCTAATATAAAAAAGCATTTTTCCCACTACAATGAGCTTTTTGGTGAAATGAGATGAGATAATTGGTTTAAATTTGTATTGTGCCAAATAGGAGCAATTTTAATTATCTACACTGATTCAGTATTATAGAAAATCATTAGCTTACCGTTGGGGCTAGAGGCCATTTAATTTAGTTCATCTTCTTTGTTAAACAACGTCATCAGTGCATAGTCTGGCACAGTCGGGGCTGAACAATTTTTCAAATTCTCCATTTTTACTCCAAATTTCATTCTTTTTGTTCCCTTTTTCGCTCCAAGTCCTAAAAATCAACAACATTCAATAAAATATAAAAAATGCCTTCTATTAAAGTGCAATATCACAAAAAATGAGTATAAAATAAGAGACTAAAAATGCATATGTTTTTGGGTGTATCAAAATCTCCCAAACTTAAACGTTACTTGTCCTCAAGTAACTCATTTCCTAAAAAAATATGACTCATGGCAAAGATTTTAACATCTACATTTCCATATTTTAGTCCACTAAATACAATAGCATAACTAAAGAAAAATATAAAATAACTCCAATTAGTACTAAAGGTATGAGAATACCTAGCAGTCAAGTCTAAGATTTTTTATTCTCATTTCTATTCAAGAAAAATTATAAATTATTCATATTAAAGTCACTTAGAGTATCCATATGAAAAATAACTTCATGAAATTTTACTAGTAAATATGTCAATATAAAAGTATTAGTTTAGAAAATGTAGTCAAGCTTTCTTCTATAAGTTGATTCAAGTGAAGCCAATTTTTAATTAGGCATCTCCTAAAGCTTCTCCTCACATCTTTTTTATTTTCCTTTTCAGGATCATTTTCAATTCTTTTTCTTTTCTTTTCTTTTCTTTTTCTTTTTGAGGATCATTTTCAATCCTTTTTCTCTTTTTTCTTTCTTCTTCTCTTTTTTTTTTATATGAGGATTTCTATATCTGTATAGCCTTTAATGATTTTGAACTTCACTATCCTCTTCTTAAAGTTAAAAATTTTTCACATTCGTTCACTATATAAATTTATATTAGCTTTAGAGATTTTTCATAAAGTTTTTTGTTCTTCTTATATGAATCTCTAAGATTTTTAATACTTCAAAATTTCAAATTCCTTTACTTAAAATAGAAAAACATAATCTTATTTTAATATACCAAATATCTTAATCTCTAAAATTAACCTTTATTATTTAAAAAAATTTACTTAAGTTTACTATATATTTAGAAACATAAATATAGTTATCTAAAGTTACCCTCAATACCAAAGGTCATGTTAAACTTTTAAAATATTTTGAAAATATAACTAATTGAGAACAAATAAAATTAAGTATCTTTTCTTTTTTAAACAGGAAAATTTCTTCCCCCTAAACTTACATTTTTAAAAGTTTTTGCATAAAAAACTAAAAAATAAAGGGTGAAAGAAAACAATACATAAAGAAAAGACATATATGTTAAAGGTTCTGATTTGAAATTTAACTCTAAAATATTGCAGGTGATAATATGAAAAGTTATATGACTTAAAACATTAAATAGCATATAATACATATAAAAATTTACTGAGAAAGAGTTAACTACAAATACATTCAACAAAGTACTAAAAACTAATAACTTCCAGCGGTTTCACAAATCTAAAGTTTACAACACAACATACAACAAAATAGAGTACCACAGTCCATAAACAAACAGTCTTAACAATAAACTACAATTAAACAAAAAAAATAACACACATATCACTAATCATCATCATCATCATCTTCTTCTTCTTCTTCCACATCCAACTACTGTTGCTGATATGGAGTAAAAACATGGTGAGTAGGAAACTAAACTTAGTTATCACCCTTCATATATTTGATCATTGCATCATCATAAGCAACATCATATTCAAATTTTTGTCTTATCAAATCATCAATGCGAGCATTTCTCCCCTACATATTTTTCATTCTATGATCCATTCTCAAGATATCTCTTTGTCGGATCATCATCTGCTCCATAAGTTCCTGGATATTACGGGTGCTATAAGTACTTGAAGTAGAAGGAATATCCCTGGTCCAACCTCCAAATCTCCATCCAACATATTCATAAGTTTTTATATTAGCAGACCCAATATGGCTTAGAGGTTTAATCCTCTCCTCATCTGCTCTATAATCAACTCATGCATGTTCACATAGTGTCAAGATCAGTGCAGGGTGAGCTAAACCACCAGTGGTCTCTCTCAAAGCAATAGATCGAGTGTTATAAATAATAGAGCCTACATTTATCCTCATCACCTGCTAGATACAAAAGTTCAAGATGGATCTATCATTTGTTACCTCACTATGATGGTTTGTTGGTATCATTCTTCCAGAAATAAAATAGTGTCAGGCCTTTGATACTACATTTAACATAGAAAGAGGAAAGTTTACCTTAACTTCATTCTTCACCTTCCAGGTTCCTCTTCCATCAGTAAAAAAAAATAACCTCATCTAAGGCCTCATTAGCTGCAGAAAACAATTTGTACTGACAGCTATACACATCTTCTAACTGATAAAATTCATTAATTTTTCTTAGAGTAAACTCTGCCGTTTTCCCTCAAAAAAACACATAGTCTTCAGAAGTCTCCTTGAAATTAGCATAGAACTCCATCACTACACCAATAATCACCTGAACAGTAAAGTAGCAAAAATTTTCCCACTGCCGAGCATTGATTAATCTCTAGACTTCTCCCGAATTTTTAAATACTCGATTCGAAATCAATTTTTTAGTTGAAAGTAGACTATTGAAGCAAAAGTTGGCCTTGTAGTTGACAAACCTTTGATCATCAAAATCTACTTTTCTCTTTCCTTTGCTTATTCTAGGTGCCATGGTAAATCTACAAAAAATTGATAAAATCAAAATAATTCCGAAAATTTTCGAAAATCACAATGTGGAACTTTTTAAACTTAAATCTACTAAGTAAGAGTTCTTCACCAAAGGATTTTCTCAAGATTTTCCAAAAAAATCACAAAATTTTGGATGCGGCAATGTAAGATAAATCCTTAGTGAAAATAAAAAATTTTGAGTTCAAAGTGTAGCTCTTACCTAGAGAATATGAAATCCAAACTTTGTATGCCTTAAAATCACCTCTAATCCTAGCAATAGCAAGCCATAGGTACCAAAATGGAGGTTGAGGGTGACTCAAAGGTTTAAAATAGTGTTTTACTGTGCAAATCACAAATTTTAAAGGTCAGTTCTGGTCGAGGGTGTTGTTGGCGCCAATGCTGGCGCCAGTGGCCAGAAATTCATATTTTGATTTTTTTTTTCAATTTCAATTTTCTCACAATTTACTCCAAAGTTTATTTAATCTTTTTGAACACTGATTTTTATTTTAACATAATTCACGAGCAAGCAATTTCAAAAACAACACCAAACTAACTTTTATATATGAAAATACACTTTTTACAAATACATTTTTCTAATCACACTTTCATATCCTTAAAACAAAAATCAAACCACAACATTAGAACGCTGACACAACTATACATACAAATAGAGTTCTAAAGAAAAGTAAAGTAAATCAAATCAACACAATTACATTAAAAACATAAGTATTTTAAACTAGTAAAAAGTTCAACTTCTTTAATTATTCTGCCTCTTCTTCAATGCTTTCTCATCCTCTAATATCTCCCATAGACTGGTAATGGATATACAAATTGTAGAAGGGTTGGTACAGGAATTGATCGGTCAAATTTTCATCGATCCATCCATTTTTCTTGAACATCTGTATCAATCCTGCTTCAACTATTCCAGTATGATCAAAGTTCTCCTTCATTCTCCTATCTAGGTGATCGAAAATATAGTTAAGATTTCCTATTGCATTCGTAATACTCTGAAGTTCTCTTTCTATTTTCCTCATTCTCTTTTTCAAAGATATTGAACTTCCAACTGTTGGTGGCATCAATGGTGTTGAAGCATGTGATGAATGATCCATGATAATATTTAATGCTTCATTTCCATTTCCTATATAATTGTCATCAATAGGAATCATGGGCTAACAAGGCAATAAAACTTTTTCCCAACTTTTATATGGAACTTGAGATTGACTACAAAGTAAGAAAATTGTAGAAGGATGTCCAAGTCCATTTATTGGCCCATTCATAATAATACTCATAACAGATTTGAAAATAATCGACCCCACATCAGCAGTTTAAAATGACACTTTCTTTTGTAACTCTACTAATCTTCATGTTAGGGAGTAGTTTTGAAGATATGAAAAAATGTCATTGTTCTGAAATCAGATTAAGCTGCGAAGCAGAGAAACTAACATATCCCTCATCTCCGATTTCTCAATTATCATGTTCATCTATCAGAAATTATATACTTCTTGCATCATATCTCTTGTTGGAATAAAATTTGTATAATTACATATTAAAACATTTTATATCATATACAAATCATTAATTAGAGCAGGAGTAAATGGTACAACCTTACCTCAAACAAAGACGACTTCTTGGGTAATTCCATGTCAGTTAGCATAAAACTCCTTGACTACGTGTACTACAACTATAGCGGTCGTGTAGCACAGAACTTCCCAACACCTCTGTACAATCATTTTCTCAATCTGTGAACTTGAATGACTCAATCCATGGTTGACAAAGCCTCTCTCTTTAATAAGTCTCTTTTTCATGATGACTTTGTCGTATAATTTCTACGCGTCAAAACTGATAAACTTTCTTCTATTGAAAACTTCATACCTTGAAGTATTTCTGTAATTGGAAGCCATGAAATTCAAAATTAGGAGTTTATGGACGTTCAAGTCAATTTTTAAGACTTTAAAAACAACTCTTGGTGATTGTTGAAGATCAAAATTCGGCAAAAGTTTCCTAAAATCGTTTAGCACGTGGAAAACTGCTCGAGACGCCGTCGGCGCTGTCGGCGCCATGGTCCTTTAGGTGGGCACCTAGGGCAGTTATTGAGGATCAAAATCCCGCCAAAGTCTGCCAAAACCATTCAGTACATGGAAAACTGCTCGGGACGCCGTCAACGCTGTCGGCATCATGGTCCTTTAGGCGGGTGCCGTCAGCGTCAGAAACCAAATTCACGTCTATAACTTTTTTTGTTCAATTTGATTCCAAATTTTACGCCAATCCCAATATTTGTCTTAATTTATAATATATATAATTGTGTAGTACTCAAAAATACAATTATTTAAGATATAAATACACTTATAAACAAAATAGTAATATATTGATAGATAGATTTATATATGGGTTGCCTCCCACAAAGTGCTACTTTAACGTCGTCAGCGCGATATACCATTTGTTTAGTTAAGTTGAATTAATATTAAAACTTCTTTAAATTGTGGTATGATATTTTAATTGATGTCCATTAACTTTAAATATCTTTCCAGTTTTAGGATTCTTAATAACAACAGTTTTATAATGATAAACTTTAATTACTTTAAATGGTTATAACCTTCTGGATTTTAGTTTTCCTGAAAATAATCTCAATCTTGTATTATATAATATGACTTCTTGTCTAGGTTCAAACTTCTTCTTAATAATCATCCGATCATGTCATATTTTCATTTTCTCTTTATAGATGTTTGCATTATCATATGCTTCATTTCTAATTTCCTTAAGTTCATTGAGTTGCAATAAACTTTTCTCACCAGCATTTTTAGATTAAAATTAAATTCCTTAATAGCCCAAAATGTTTTATGCTCTAATTATACTGGTAAATGACATGTTTTTCCAAAAATAAGTCTGAGGACATTCCTATAGGAGTCTTATAAGCAGTTTTGTATGTCAATAATGTCTTATCTAATCTAACAGACCAATCTAATTTATAGGGATCTACAACTTTTTCTAAAATTCATTTTTTTCATGATTTGATATTTCTGATAGACTGTTAGTACGAGGATGATAAACAGTAAATAATTTGTGTATAATATCATATTTTTGAATTACTTTCTTGATTCTCTTATTTCTAAAATGAGATCATTCATCAGTAATAATTACTCTCGGCATTCTGTATCTGGTAAAAATAATTTTATTTAAGAATTTAAAAACACTCTGAGCATCAAATTTAGGTACAACAAGAGCTTCAATCCATTTGAACATATAATCAACAACAAGTAATATATATAAGTTTCCAAATGAAGGATTCAATCCATTTGGACATATAATCAACAACAAGTAATATATATAAATTCTCAAATGAAGGCAAATAAAATCCAATCCCCACACATCAAAAATTTTAACTTCCAATGTGTACTTCAGAGGCATTTCATTTCTTCTAGAAACATTTCCTACTCGCTGACATCTATCACATGTTTTAATATATTCATTAACAACTCTAAAAAGAGTAGGCCAATAAAATCCAGCTTGTAAAATTTTATAAGCAGTTTTATTGGTTCCAAAATGTTCTCCAAATTCAGAATCATGACATCTTTCAATTATTTGTTGAGTTTCTTCGTAAGGCACACACATTCTAAAAATTAGATCTTCACATTTTTTATATAAATATGAGGTCATCCCAAAAATATAATCTTGAATCATATATAAATTTCTTTAATTGTTGATTCTTAATATCTGGTGGTAGAATATCACTTACAATATAATTTACTATATCGACATACCACGATGTACTTATTTTATCAATACTATATAATTGTTCATCAGGGAAATTTTCTAAAATTTCATTTGCAAAATTAGTTAGTATTTCTTTTTTTAGTCTAGACAAATGATCAGCTATTTGATTATCATTTTTCTTTCTATCAGCTACAGTAAAATCAAACTCTTGCAAAAGAAGTATCAATCTAATTAATCTTGGTTTAACATCCTTCTTTTGCATCAAGTATTTAATAGCAGAATGATCTGAATGCACTATACATTTTAGTTCCCATCAAATAAGGTCTAAATTTATCAAAGGCATAAACAACAACTAATAACTTTTTTTCACTAGTAGTGTAGTTAATTTGAGCATTATTTAGAGTTTTACTAGCATAATATATTACTTTAAAGATTTTGTTGTGCCTTTTGTCCTAAAACAACTCCTATAGCATAATCACTAGTATCGCACATTACTTCAAATGTTTTTTCCCAATCAGGTGAGACCATTATATGTGTAGTGATTAATTTCTCTTTCAATAATTCAAATCCTTTAATACATTCCTCATTAAAATCAAATTTTGTATCTTTTTCTAAAAGTTGGCATAATTGCTTAGTTATTTTTAATTTTTTTTTATGTAACGCCTATAGAAATCAACATGTCCTAGAAAACTTCTTACCCCTCTGTCCGTAGTCGGAGGTGAATTTTTCAATAACTTGAACTTTTGCAGGATCTACTTCCATGTCATTTTTAGAAATTTGATGTTCAAGTATAATTCCTCTTGCAACTATAAATTGTCATTTTTCCTAATTTAATACTAGGTTGATATTTTCACATAATTCCAGAACTTTTTCTGAATTATTTATGCATAATTCAAATGAAGTCTCGAACACAGAGAAATCATCCATAAATACATCTATTTTATTCTCAATCAAATTACTAAATATTGACATCATACATCTTTGAAATGTCGCAGGTGCATTACATGGTCCAAAAGACATTCTACGAAAAGCAAATGTTCCATAAGGGCTTGAAAATGTTGTCTTTTCTTGATTCTCAGGAGCAATTAGAATTTGATGATAATCAGTATATCCATCTAAAAAGTAGTAATATTTGTTTCCACTCAATCTATCCAACATTTGATCTAGAAACGGTAAAGGAAAGTGTTCTTTCCCGATGACCATTTTTAATTTTCTATAGTTTATACAAACTCGCCAACTAGTAACTTGTCTTATTGTAATTAATTCATTTTTCTCATTTACTTCAATGGTCACTCCTCCTTTCTTTGGAACACAGTGAATTGGGCTTACCCAAACACTGTTTGAAATAGGATATATAATTCCAACAGCTTATCATTTTAAAATTTCTTTCTTAACAACTTCTTTTATTATTGGGTTTAATCTCCTTTGAGGATCAGCTTTAGGTTCGTATTGTTCAGCTAATAAAATTATGTGCATACAAATTGAAGGACTAATTCCTTTAATATTTGTTAAAGTCCATTCAAAAGTCTTTTTATATTTTTTTAGCATTTCTATTAATTTTTGTTCTTGAATTTCAGTTAACTCAGAAAAAACAATAACAGGCAATGTAGATGAATCTCCTAAAAAAACATATTTTAAATGAGTAGGTAATACTTTCAGTTCAAGTTCATGTGGTTTAGTGCTTGAAGGAATTAGATTTTTATTATCATTTTTCAACAACTTTAAAGTTTTAAATTTGTCCTGAACCTAATTTAAATTTTTTTCTTTTATTTCATTCTCATTCTCACTAAATTCTCTTGCCTAAATTTTTCTTCAAACTCTTTCTTAAATTGCTCATTACTTAGATAATTAGTAACTTCCATCCTAAAACATTCATTGTCTTTTTTCTATTGCAGGATATTTCATAGATTTTGCAATATTAAATTTTACTTTTTGATCATTAATTCTCATTATTAATTCTTCTTTTTACACATCTACCACATCTCTCCATGTTCCAAGGAATGGTCTCCCCAAAATAATAGGAATATCTTTATCTTCCTCCATATCTAATACTATAAAGTCTACAGGAAAAATAAATTTATCCACTTTAACTAATACATCTTCTATAACTTATTTAGGATAGGTGATTGATCAATCAGTTAACTGAAGAGTTACAGTGGTAGGGAAAATCTCTCCTAAATTTAAATGTTTAAAAATCGATAGAGGCATAAGATTGATACTCACTCAAAAATCACATAAGGCTTTTCCATAAAACTTTTCACAAATTGCATAAGGTATAGTAAGACTACCAGGATCTTTTAAATTTTCAGGAAGTTTTTTCTGAATAACAGTGTTACACTCTTCACTAAGAGCAACAATCTCATGATCTACAAACTTTATTTTCTTATTTAGTATATTTTTCATAAATTTCACATAACTTAGAATTTATTCCAAAGCCACAATGAAAGGAATGTTTATCATTAAATTTTTAAGGATTTCCAAAAATTTTGTAAAGTCTTTTTTCTTCTGCTTTAGTCGTTGAGGAAACAGAGGTAATGATTTCTAAAGGAACTTGTGTTTGTTCATTTTCATTATGTTCATTTTCCATCTCTTCCTTCTCCTCATCAACTTCAGTTTCTCTTTCAATTCTTGTTTCAATTTCTTTTCCACTTCGTAACTGAATTGCTTTAATTTGCTCTATATTTTGATCTTTAGGATTAACTTCCACAGTACTCGGAAGATTTCCTGAAGGTCTGTTACTAAGTGCAGTAGCAATATATCCTAATTGATTTTCAATATTTCTAATAGTAGCCCATTGATTTTGTATTTGATTTCCCATATTGAACCTTACCTCTTCCATCATTAACTTCTTTTCCTTAACTTGAGCGTTAGGGTTAGAATTAAATCCAGGAGGATAATAAGGTCAATAATTAGGATTTCCTTGGTTATTTAAATTTTTTGAGGGGTTCATTGAATTTTTATAATTATTCCAACTAAAATTAGGATGATTTTTCCATCCAGCGTTGAAATAGCTAGAATAGGGATTGTTATTTCGATTATTAATAGCATTCAAAGTTTCATAAGATGATTGAGTATCAATTATCTGTCCTAGTGAAGTTTTCTCTAATACTGATGATATTTGAGAATAGTTCACTCCAATTTGATCAATCTTTTTCGATATAGCAGCAATTTGAGATGCTAAATAAGACATTACATCAGATTTATGAATACTAGCTACTCTTTTAGAATTTACCCATTCAGAGGGCCATTGAAAATTATTAGTAGTCATTTATTCTATTAAAGAGTATGTTTCATAGAAAGGTTTTGACATTAAAGATCCATCTATAACATCATCTATAATAGATCTAAGTGATCTTACTAATCCATTGTAAAAAGTTTGAATTATTAACCAATCTAGTAAAGCATGGAGTAGACATTTTCTAAGGAGATCCTTAAATCTTTCTCAGGCTTCATATATTGATTCCCCTTCAAGATGACAAAATAATGTAATATCGTTTTTAAGCTTAGCAGTTTTCGAGGGTGGAAAATATTTAGCTAAGAATTTTTATGATAGTTCTCCCTAAGTTCTAATAGATCCAGGTGCTAAGGAATTTAACCAAGCTTTGGCTTTATCCCTTAACAAAAAAAGTAAAAGTCCAAGCCTAACATCATCATTAGATACTCTGTCATATTTAAAAGTAGCACAAATTTCAAGAAAACTAGTAAGATGTAAGTTAGGATCTTTAGTAGGTGTTTCTCCAAAATGATTATTTTGTACCATTTGGATAATAACAGATTTAAGCTCAAATGAATTAGCAGTAACATCAAGATTTTAAATAGTTAAGTGAAGTTCATCTGTTGCTGGATTAGCATAATCTTTTAAAGGTCTTTGTCGATTTTCATTTATTTGATTATCTAAGTTATTAACTATTACGCTCAAAGTTTTAATTTTTTTTGTTGTTTTTGAATTTTTCTGATAGTACGTTCTAATTTTGAATCGTAAGGTACTAAACCTTCAGATCTAATAATTCGCATAAACAAATATAATAAGCAAAGAAAATTTTCTTAAATATATAGTTATATAATTTTTTTGGATTTTTAATTATATATATATATATATTGATTTTTTGTATTTTGTATATTTTTATTTCTAAATTTCCTAATTTACCAAATCTATTTAATTTA
>JXCR01024430.1:235378-251070 GCA_002079205.1 Phalaenopsis hybrid cultivar
TATATATATATATATATTGATTTTTTTTTGTATTTTGTATATTTTTATCTCTAAATTTCCTACTTTACCAAATCTATTTAATTTACTGTTATCTTCCCCGGCAACAGCGCTAAAAACTTGATCCTGGTTGAATATAGTTGTGTAAAAATTATATAGTTGACTCCGCTTTACAACGGTGTCAAAAACTTGATGTGGTATTTTAGTAATAATAAAGTTAAGCTCTTAAGATTGAGATTCTACATAAGTATATGTATCGTTATCAAGTAATATAAAACTTTCTATTTAAGTCCCAGATATCAACCCTACGGGGAAGGTTTAAATGTGAAATGATAAATTAACTAGGAAATTCACAGAAATTAACTGAAATTACTGTCACTAATTTTAAATGTGTAAGATGCTAACAAAACTAAATTATTAACCACTAGTAAAATTTAAATGCAGAGTTTAAAACAATAACTTCTAAACTATGTTTATGTGATGAAGTTTTCTAATATGAAAAAGCATCTTTCCCACTACAATGACCTTTTTAGTGAAAAGAGATAAGATAAATGGTTTAAATTTATATTGTGCCAAATATGAGAAATTTTAATTATCTACCCTGATTCAGTATTATAGAACATCATTGGCTAATTTTAGGTTTAGTCCCTAAACTTGTGACTAGGCTAGGAGGATACTGGCTCCCACTTCCCTTCCCCTTAAGGCTAACTCTCACTTTAGTTTTTAAACAATAAGATAGAATTGGAGATTTTTAGTGTGTCACCCTAAAAATCTCCAAAGTATATTTTCTTATTTATTTGCACTTAATTCCATGAACGAAACACTCCTTCTTGGACTTAAATGTGATTCTCACTCTGTTGTAGAACTCATACTTCATTTCCCGGATCATATGTTTCACAACATTTTTTAAAAATTCAATTGACCAGATCAAAAAATAAATTAAGAGTGGATTTGAAAAACCATCACAATTTATTTTAAATTTTAACATTCGCACATCCAAATTATCTCGTCATTTCACCATATCTCAGAGTAGGGAGATAGATAAAGGAATTTACTCAGACTTCATGAGAAAGATACAATAAGACACAAATTTCATATATAAAAGAAAGTTCATACAACAATAATAAACAAACAACACTTATCTGAAACTCTTTCTCAAAGCAAATTCTTTGTAGTCTCTCTTAGGAAATGTAGGAAGAAGAAATCTCTCACTTTTCTTCCTCTTCAACACTTCTTAGAGAAGAATTCACACTTGAACTCACCATAAAAACTCAAAACTATAAAACTAATAATTAACTAATGGTGTGGAATGTAGGTGTCTGAAGAGGAAAAACTGAAATGAGTGGAAAAACTCGAAATGGTGCAAGGGCTAATCAAATTTTGGCCCTAAATAGAGCCTAGGTCGGTTCTCCAATAGGTGTATCTAAAAACTCTTCAAAAAGCGTCCAAATTCATGGAATCTTCTAGAAACAAGGTCTGCACTGACACTAGTGCCAGAGGCCATTCAATTATTCTTGCCTTCTCTGTCAAACGACGCCGTCAGCGTGAAAATTTTCTTAACTTCTCCATTTTGACTCCAAATTTCATCTTTTTTGCCTTCTTTTTGCTCCAAGTGCTCAAAATCAACAACCTACAATAAAATATAAAAAATCACTTTCATTAAAGTGCAATATCACCAAAAATGAGTATAAAATATGGGTCTAAAAATGCATATATTTTATGCAATATCACCAAAAATAAGTATAAAATATGGGTCTAAAAATGCATATATTTTTGGTGTATCCCACAGATATTGGAATTGGAGTAATGTGGAGGTAACTTAGAGCAAAGGAGAAAAATAAAGGACTGACACCTTGGCGTCAGACCCATGGGTGTCTGGCACCAATCCCACACTTGTGCAAGTTGAGAAGGTGGCACTTAGGCACCACATGATGAAATTACAGTTTAAAGAAATGTATTTTCATGTTTTCCTTGTAGGTACGAAAGGTATTGGAATTGGAGTAATGTGGAGGTAACTTAAAGCAAAGGAGAAAAATAAAGGACTGGCGCCTTTGCGTCAGACCCATGGGTGTTTGGGTACCAATCCCTCACTTGAGCAAGCTGAGAAAGTGGCACTTAGGCACCACCCACTTGACACGAAGGCCCTGTTACACTAAAGCCTAGACGCTGCTCCATTGGGCGCCCAAACCACTCTGTGCAAACCAAGAGACTGGCATGCCTAAGCCCCAACAACTGCCCGAGGAATTTTTAAGCAGTTTGGGAACTTATTGTGGGGAGTTATTGGGAGGTCATGGAGTAGTCTAGGGGAATGTTAATGAGTCTATATTATGTATTTGTAATGGGATGTTGATGATTGTTATTGAAGGGTGGTTGAAGGATTGATGTTAGTAGGTCTATGATTGATGAATTTTGGGAGATTGAGATGAATTTATAGCCTGTTGTAGAATCTCATGCTCCTTCTTCTTTTAAGGCTGGGGATAGGGAGACCCTTCATGAGCAACAACAATAAGGGAAGCATTTGGTTAAGCATCTTCAGTTGTAGAGGAGAGGAAGGTAAGTGTTTGTGTATTTTTTTATTTGTATTTCTTAGAAAAAATCATTTAGTAGTATTCTCTTATTTTCAAACAAAGCTTTGTGGTATGTTCTTCATGCTTTCTAAGTAGAACTCTCTGCCTTACCTTGTCTTGTGATGATCAAGTAGGATGTGTAGGAATGTAAAGTGTTGTGAAATTGCTTTTAATTCCTTAATGTGATGACTAACCTTCAAATATTCATTTACTTTTCATTATGGCCAAGAAAAATGTTAAAATGTGTTGTGAACCATAATGACATGGGAAATCTATGGGGGAATAAATTAGATTAGTCACGTTGAACTAGGGAGTCTAGGTGGATATGCTTTGCAGGGAGATACAAATGTTAAGGAAATATTCTTTAATGGGTTAAAAATGAGATTTAAGAAATTAGAGTCATTTTAACCAATCTTCTTTACGTACTCAAGAAAGATAAAGAATAGAGTTGCTTCTACTTATTACTAACCAAATTTACAATTTGCACTTTTCATTTCCTGCACTCTACTTACATTATTGTAAGGGAGGGTAGCTTTATTCATGATATTCATTAATTCAACACCTAGTTAAGTTGGATTTCTATAGGATTTAAACTTTACATTTGGTTTAAATGCTATTGATTTTTTTAGGACTTGCAACTCAATCTAAATTCTAGGGTAGGAATAAAACTAGTAGATTAGAACTTTTCATAAGTCTAATACCCTCGTTCCTAGTAAAATCAACATTTCATACTAAAAAAATTGATGTTACTAATACGACACATGCACTTGCATGAGCCCCCAGAGTGTAGTTGTACCTGGAAGTAGGTATCAGGGTGCATTGGTTCAAATTCCTTATATTGTGCTCATTGTTGTTTTGTTTTGCTCCAAATTCTCTATTCACCTAGTCCCTTGCACAATTAAGACAAAAAATACCTTTCTCAAGTATAATATTAGTTAAAACAATTTAAAAATATGGGGAAATATGCTACCAAAATATCATATATTTCTCTCTTACCAAAAATACCTTACTTCTAGTCATGCCTTTGAAGACCCCATTTCCCGCTTGAGGTAGAGAGCGACTTACAAGAGAGCATCTCATACAAGGAGGATGGCATTGTAGTTGACTAGTAGTTTGTGTCTTCAAATTTGATTATTCTTGTATGTTCCTATTTGCTAGATGTAGTTTGTACGTATTATGAGAGTGTATTTACTCAGGCATCTTTAGACTTGTATATTTCTACACTTTCTGATAGTGGATTTATTTGTATATCTTTTGCATTACATCTTTTAAATATCATTTCATCCCATATGTCGTAGTATAATCTCAATTTGCAAAGTAAGTTGAGAGTTGCTCAAATAATGTCAACTAATCTTGAGTTAAGTTTCTGGAGAGGAATAATAAATTCCCTAACTAGGGGTGAATTTTTAGTCGGAGAACCCGCACGGCGACTGTAACTTGTGACATAAGAGATTAAAAGAAATTCACCAAGGATTTTCTTACCTAACTTAGGTTTTTAATCAAAGCCTATGCTTCACAACCATATACTCTTATGGAAAAGGTTGAATCGAGTCTCCCTGGGACTAATTTAACTCATAATGAGATGCCAACAAAAATTTTGTATTTCTCAAGTTTGGGATGTAGGTGGATTAAACTATTTTTTTGAAATATGATTGCAACCACATTAAGAAATGATGATAGGTAACCTTTTATTACTTTTTTATTCATTACCCTCATAATGGGGGGATGTTCACATAAGCTTGTAAAGCGGAATTAATTTTTTTCTTGAAAATGTCATCATACATATATTAAAAAAAAATAAAGCTTACAGAGAAAAAAATAAACTTCATTAATTAAACAACAAGTGCATCAAAATTTCAAAGAAATTGAAGTAAATACAAAAAGTAAACTCACTAGCGAAGAAGTGATGACTGAACACTAATAATGACAAAAAAAACTATAGTAGCACGTATGTACTGACTACAGATAATATCTAGAGAGATTCTTTACATTTTATATTCATCAAAATTACCTTTTCATCCAGGTCATTCATCTCGAAAGTTCTCTGCTTAATCATGATAGTGACCATATATATCCTCTCCTAAAGAGGCAAAAGTTGGTTACATTGAGGTTATTTTTTAGCTGGTTATATATTTCACTAGACCAAATCTCTAATAGAGATAGGTTAAGATTTTACTCATCGGTTGAAGTAGCAAGCTACCCTTTGATTATCTTAAGTAGTTTTAAGAAGGGTCACTCCATGGGTTTTTGGGAGCATATCCTGACTCTGTCATATTTTTTTTATCATTCACATCAAGATTGAAATCTTAAACTCAAAGGCTTGAAATTCAGATGTCTACGGGGATAATAAAATTCATGTTGAAGGATATATTTATGGTTTTTTCCCAATTGGAGTACGTGAAGTGGCGCGGCTAGCACATAGAACATTACTGAGCTCCTTAGCCCATTATCCCCAAATTTTCATGGGGTGATTTTTTAAACCCTTGAAGGTTGTATTGTTGGTGACTTCAGTTTGCCTAATTGTCTAGGTATGAGCTACATGTATATGCAACAATTGAATGTGGATGTCCTTCCAAAAAGATGTAAAGAGCTTCTCAGTAAATTGAGTCTCATTATTAGTAATGTTTTTAGTAGGACTATCAAAGTGACATATGATGTTCATCCACATAAAATATTTGTTATTTTCCTATAAAATTTTGGCTAAGGGCTCAGCCTATACTCACCAGTGAATTAATTGACGACCAAAATCATAAACATTTGTTGGTTGGGGTAATAGAAAACAATCCAATGATGTTTATCCCCATTGGATGAATGACTAGGGGCTTTGAAGAGACATACACTTTGTTAGCAATGTGTGTGTGAGAATAGTGAAATTGGAAACTATCTCTTTTTTATTGAAATTTAGTGAATATTACTTGATAGTTATCCATTAATATTCTTGTGTCGTTATATTGAGATAAAGAAATATTTCTTTTAAGTGTTCACTACATATCCAAGATTGAACTTCTCATAGTCATGTAATCAATATCAGTTGAAGAAAGATACTTAAGGTATACACTAGTGAAGGCTCTCTTGTAAAGTACACCATTTATGATGGTGAAGTTTGTTGCTAGCCTTTTGTCCTAAAGGGTTTCATACACATCTTCATACAGTTATTCAATTTGAAGGAAAGATATAACAGGATCCAACCATGAAAGTTCATGCACCTCTTTGGCATATTGTATCTCCCAAAGGCCAAATATACTAGAAAAATGTATATTTTTAATAGATCTTCTTTTTAAGAATCTCCAGTGGTTGAGATGGATAGCTTAGAAAGGTCATTAACCTGAAAATTCTACTCTCGAGGTGTGTGATTTATTTAGTGGTTTTGAAAATGTGCAAGAAAAGACTTCACCGTAGTAAGATAATTTTCCAATTGAGGATTATGAACATTAAAATCTCCCCCCCCCACCTGAGAGGTTATTAACTATGAATCAGTATAGATGACCAGATCATGAACCTTGTAATTGATAGCAAGTCTTATCTAACAATGAATGCTTCTTATTCTACAATGTGATTTAGTGCAAGAAATTTCAAATGAAGCCCATACTCCAAAATATCATTTTTGGGAAAGATCAACAAAACATCGACACCATCTCTAAAATTCCTAGAAGCTTCATCAATGTACATTGTCCAGAAAGAAGACTTTGAAAGGGGAATGAATTACATGATAGGATAAGAATTGTGTATTCTATCATAAGTTCAGCTAATATTTGTGACTTGATATTAGGTCTCAACAATAAATAAATATCAAATTCATTTAATTCCACATAATACTTAATTAGCCTTCATGGTGCTCCAATTTTTACAAAATAGCCCTTAGAGGGAGGTTCGTGTAGAAATCAATAGTATGAGCTTGAAAATATGTACATAATTTTTTAGTCTAGAATATTAATGCTAGGTTATTTTTACTAGTTAGTGGATAGCGACTCAAAAAGGATTTTGCTAACATAGTAAACTAAAATTTGCACTTTATGCTCCTCCTTGATTTGGATTGTCAATGCATATGGAGAAACCATAAGATAAATATATAATTTCTCGCTTAATACCAGTTTTGATAACATATGTGGTGAATGAAAGTATAATTTGAGTTGATAAAAAACAACCTGCTATTCATCTGTCTATGAAAATCCAATATTTTAGATTCCCCATTAAATTTTAAAGAATATGAGGTATTTGTCTCCTAATCATATTAGAAAGCAAGACAGTTGATTCTACAGTGAATGACCATTAATCAAAGAAACTTGTCTGATGTGACTTCGAAGGCACATTTGGCCAAGTTAAGATGTATATTATACTCCCAAATAAGATGAAAGTATTTTTTTTTAAGTTAGGAATATGTTGGGAGGTTTTTAGACTCTTGAACAACATTCATTGATATATACTTAATGGTATGTTTGGTGAAGTCTTTGAAAACCATATTCATTATACACTGGTAAGTTGCACCTTCATTCTTCAACTTGAAGGACAACACCCTGTAACAGTACATGCCTTTGCTTATTTGGAAAGAAGTAGCTTCCTCATCAATGAAGTTCAACTTTAGCTAGTTGTAACTAGATTAAGCATCCATGAAGTTGAGCATTTGATGTCGACAGTTCAAATATACTAACTTATCTATTGAAGGCAAAGGAAAGTAGTCTTCAGGATAGGCTTTGGTAAGATCGGTATATTGGTGAACATTCTCTGTGCTTTAGAAGCTTTTTTCACAATAAAAATATTTGTGATCCAAACAAGATGATGTATTTCTCATATAAAATTTGCTTGGAGATGCTTGTCGACCTCTTATTCAATTACTTTTTGTCATTTTGGTGTAAAATTTTGCATTTTTTTTTAATGATCAGCTTATACCCAGGGTTGATCATTAGAGAGTGCATAATTAATTCAAGATCAACCTTGAACATATCCGCCAAACTCTAGAAGAACATAACTTAATTTATACTTTGAAAAGTCATGTACTCCTATCATTTCTCACCTGACAATAGAGATCTGAGTCGCATAGTCCATGAAGGGTGTTTCTCTACCAAGGAGACATAAGTCAAGTCTTCACCCGATAAAGCTAGTTAGGATATATCTTCCTCTTAGAGATTAAAGCTCTCAATAATAAGTGTAAATGTTGGCATGGTTGAGATTATCTGAGGTAGCACAATCGTGCTACTTTCCATTCTCCCCCTACCACACCAAATCTAGATGGTGTTAGAAACTTCATTTTAAGGTGTAGTCTAGAAACCATCCCCAAAGATTGTTTAGAGAGGTCTTCTGAAGATGAAATTGTATGTCAATTAAAACTTAACCACAAGAAAATGGATCATGTGAGTTTTATGTGGGGAGAATACTGCAGTGTAATGAGGAGAGTGACTGTCACCTCAACATTCACTAAATAATTATTTAAGTTATAGAGAGTTCCATCAGTAGGATGTGATATTACCTAGTCAGCCCATACCCAAAAAAGTTGAGTAGAATAAGACGTCGACTGAGCTCCCTCTGTGGACCACAATTCTCTTGACTTTATAACAAGGGTTATTGATCCTAGTGCTTATAATAAGTGGATCTTGATGAGAAACTTGAAGCCCTTCAAAGTTAGGTATATCAAATGTGATGGAATGAAAAACATAAGATTTTCTTGAAGTAAGATCCTCATGGGTTGTAATAAGAACTTAATTGAGAATTAGTGGACCTTCGGTAATCATTACAATTTCATCAACAATCTAACAATTCTTTCGATGTTACTTCTAGGCTGGTTGCCCCACAATAGAGGTATTGTTCGTGTGGGGATCTTACTTTAAATGAATTGGTTCAATTGCCTCTGTAGAGCAGCCTTTTGATATTCTCTTTGAGTTGAAATTATGCTTCATTATTGTGGCCATGAATTTGATGGAAGTGGCCAAACTACTCTTGATTCCACGTATTCAACTTCAATAAAGGTGACCACTTAAAATTCTTCTTACCTTGAATCACCATTAAGATATATAACACAAAGTGTTAAGTAGAGAAAACTCTTTAATTTGACATTCATGTCTCTATGGTCCATGGGAAACATTTTTTCCGAGACTACAAGACAAAAATTATCTAGAAGCCTGCCGACGGCGCCCTCGAGGCCGCCGACGGAGAGATCGACGGTTATGCCTACTCAAGCTTTAGATAAGGCCAAATTTTGAAGGGATGCTTAGGAAACTCTTGGGAAAGCTCATCTATAACTTTAAAAGAACATTTTGGCCGAAAATAGAAGAAGTTTAAGGAGACTAAGAAGTGTCAGAGTCATTAGAGTGTAACAATTGTGAGAAATTCTTCGAGAGATTGTAAGAGTCGAGGGAAAGTGAGAGATTTCTTCCTCCTTGCTACTTCGAAGAGGAATTCTGTGTGCTGTAAATCTCCTTGCTACTTCGAAGAGGAATTCTGTGTGTTGTAAAGAAAGGAAGAGATTCAGAGGAACTTCCTTGCTACTTCAAAGAGGAATTTTGTGTGCTGTAAAGAAAGGAAGAGATTCAGAGGAACTTTGAGGAGTGTTCATGGGGAGAAATTAGAGATAAGTTATTTACTTGTTGTAGTTTGTATGACTTTGATTTTAGCTTCAAAGAGGAATTCTGTGTGTTGTAAAGAAAGGAAGAGATTCAGAGGAACTTTGAGGAGTGTTCTTGGGGAGAAATTAGAGATAAGTTATTAACTTGTTGTAGTTTGTATGACTTTGATTTTATATATGAATTCCGAGTTTTGTTGTGTTTTCCTGTCTTTCTCCTTGTCTTGAGATTTGTGAAATAGTGACTTGTTGTAGTTTGTATGACTTTGATTTTATATATGAATTCCGAGTTTTGTTGTGTTTTCCCCTTTGTAGTTTGTATGACTTTGATTTTATATATGAATTCTGAGTTTTGTTGTGTTTTCCCCATGAGAGATAAGTTATTTACTTGATGTAGTTTGTATGACTTTGATTTTATATATGAATTTCGAGTTTTGTTGTGTTTTCCCCATGATTCTGAGTAGTTTTCTCTGTCTTTCTCCTTGTCCCGAGATTTGTGAAATGGTGATTTGAATTGGTGAAGCCATGAAAATGTTTATGAGTAGTTTTCTCTGTCTTTCTCCTTATCTTGAGATTTGTGAAATGGTGATTTGAATTGTAAAATGTTTAAGAAATTATGATGATCTTTTCACTTAGATCTTAATTTACTTTCAATCTGGTCAATTGATTTGTAAAAATATGTTGAGTTTTACAACTAAAGTGAATGTTACATCCAAGATTCAGGGAGGTCAAAGCCCTTGGAAGTTGGGTGCAAATAAATAGGGAAATATTATTATCGGGCAAGGAATTGGAGATTTTAGAGTGACAAACTAAAATCCCCAATTCGGTCCTATCGTTTGGGTGTTGATGTGTAGATGTTAGCCCTCAGGTGAGGGGAACTTGGGAGCTCCAAAGTGAGCCGGTATGCTCCCAGTATAGCCGCAGAATCAGTAAACAAGCGTAGGATTAGTCAATGCTCTTTATGTCTGGACCAAAGGGTAAAGAATATGTATGCTCCTATTTGGCACAATATAAATTAATCTAATTCATTTTATCCATTCGCTATAATTTCTTGACAAGGAGAATGATGTTTTCTTATATATTGAATATCACAATTACACCCTACTTTATATCATTAGTTACTTATTAGTTATTAAAATTATCTATTTATTTCAATTGCTAATTAGCGACAGATAAGCAAATTGAACGTCGTTGTTGTGATTAAAGTCTTGCTTTTCTAAAGTCTTAGTTCGTAATTCTAAACAACTCCCTGTGGGATCGATATCTAGGACTCTATTAGAGCTCTATATTACTTGAGCGATACATATACTTGCGTTGACAAATTCGACTTTAACATTATTAAATATTATAATTATACATCTTAACCAAATCAGACACATCTATAAAGTCGCGATCAAGTCTTTGGACACAGTTGCTGGAAATTAAATCTTCTAGTAGCGTTATCAAATTCTTGTTTTTGTCAATTATAAAAAAAAGTCGGTCACCCATCACTTTATGAAATCTCATAAAGGAGAGAGAAGTTTTTAATGAGCCTTTAATTTGCAATGAAATGCTCCACAAAATCTTTAGTGAGCGCATTAAATGTATGAATGCTCCTTCCTAAAAGTGAATAAAATTAAATGTGCGCTTGGCCTTCAAGTGTTGTAGAAAAACATGATAAATGAGAGCATCAAAATCTCTTTGTATGTGCATAATGGTTCTAAAGTGATCCACATGCTCGTTTGGGTCAGATGTCTCATGATACACATCAATGCTTAAAAACTTAAACCAGTTGGATTAATATCCTAAGAGACAATCTCAACTAGTGGAGAAGACTCCTAAGATCCATGCCTAGCTAAGATATGAATTCTATCTCTCACAAGGAACTCCTCTCTCAATAAAAGTCATAAATCATCACGAATTACATGAGATCAAGCTACAATCTTTCTGTGTCTTGGGGCTTGCTCCTAGAATTGACTGCATGAGGTGGATGTGTAGAGCTAGCAGTGTTCCTGAGTTCAACCTTCGGAAAGGAAGCTTCAATATGCAGAGAGGGTGCTAATTCAGTACCTCTTACTAAGCTTCAATATGCAGAGAGGGTGCTAATTCTGTACCTCTTACCAACACACACAGACACACACACACACATAATTAAGAAAATGATATGACACCACAAATTTTTATGTGGAAAACCCGAGAAGGTAAAAATACCATGGGGCTTATTGACAACGACTTTATATATGTTTTAAAATACAAAAATTTGATACTGCTGCTAGAAGATTTAAATCCCCGACAACGGTGCCAAAAACTTGACAATGATTATAGATTTAATAAATATGTGTATAAAATATTCAATAATTGCAAAGTCACACTTATCAACGCAAGTATATGTATCGCTTACAAGGCTCTAATGGAGACCTGAATATCGATCCCATATGGAGTAATATTAGTGGCTATGAAATAAGATTTAAAAAATCAATACTTAATCACAACAATATAGTTCAAATTGCATATTTGTCACTAATATGCAATTAAAATAAAAATGTAATTTTAATAAACTCTCAATCAACTAATTCTACTAATAAATTTTCTAATGTTAAGTTCAATAGCAATTGAAATAAAAAGGTAATTTTAATAAACTCTTAATTAACTAATTCTACTAATAAAGTTTCAAATGTGAAGTTCAATATATAAGAAAACATCATTCTCCTTGTCAAAAAATATAAGTGAATGGATAAATTGAATCAGTTCAAATTGTATTGTACCAAATTGGAGCATACATATTCTTTACCCTTTGAACGAGGCATAAAGAACATTGACTAATCCTATGCTTGGTTACTGAATCTGCGGCTAGGCTGGGAGGCACCGGCTCTCACTTCGGAGCTCCCACGTTCCCCTCACCTGAGGGCTAACATCTACACTTCAGTTGTTCCCCTCGCTTGAGGGCTAACATCTACACTTCAACATCTTTGGTCCAGTTATAAAGAACATTGACTAATCCTATGCTTGTTTACTGAATCCGTGGCTAGGCTGGGAGGATACTGGCTCTCACTTCGGAGCTCCCACGTTCCCCTTGCCTGAGGGCTAACATCTACACTTCAACACCACCTCTCACTTCGGAGCTCCCACGTTCCCCTCGCTTGAGGGCTAACATCTACACTTCAACACCCAATTCTCACTTTGGAGCTCCCACGTTCCCCTCACCTGAGGGCTAACATCTACACTTCAGCACCCAAACGATAGGACCGAATTGAGGATTTTAGCCTGTCACTCTTAAATCTCCAATTCTACACCTGATAATTTTTATTTCCCTATTTATTTATACCCAATTTTCAAGGTTTTTGACCTCCATAATCTTGGATGTAATTTTCACTTTAGTTGTAAAACTCAACATATTTTAACAAATTAATTGCCTAGATTGAAAATAAATTAAGATTAAAGTGAAAAGATAATCACAACTTCTTTAACATTCTCATGGCACAACCAATTCAAATCACCATTTCACAAAATATGAAGACAAGGAGAAAGACATAGAAAACTACTCAGAACTCGTGGAGAAGATACGACAAAACTTGGAATTTATATATATAAACAAATTCATACAAACTTCAATAAGTAAATATAACTTATCTCTAATTCCTCCCCAAACAAACTCCTCGAAGTTCCTCTGAATCTCTTCCTTTCTTTACAACACATAGAATTCTCCTTCGAAGCGGCAAGGAGAAAGAATTCTTTCACTTTCCTTCCACTCTTACAATCTCTCGAAGAATTCCTCACAATACTAACCACTCTCTACACTCTAATGGGCACCACAAACAATAAAGACTCCACGGACACCCCGTGGACACCACCTTTTCGGCCTCCAAATTGTTTTCTTTAAAGTTGTAGAAGAGTTTTCAAGAGTTGCCCAAACGTCCCTTCAAAAATCGTCCACATTCAATGCATCTATTGAGAGAACCGACGTGCTCGCCGTCGGCGGCCTCGCTAGCGCCGTCGCCAGCCTTCTAGAATATTTAATTTTGGACTCTCGTGAAAAACCCGTCGTCGGCGGCGTCCAGCCCGCCGTCGGCGCTCAAGATCAAATCTTCATATTTTTTGTATTTTTTGCTCCAAATTCGCTTCTTTTTTCATTTTTTGCTCCAATGAACTTAATTCATCATTTCTGCAACAAAACATCAAAAATGTCTTTCTTTAAAGTGCAATATCATCAAAAACAATGTAAAATATGTATGAAAATCTCAACATAATTTCCTTTGATCACTCTCCAATTTAACCAACTAAAGCCTCTAAAAGTTATTTAACTGTTTGATCCAAGGTTGACCTAATACAGTTTGGATCAATTTGGTTCCAATGATTTCGTCCATCAAGTTGACCACTTGGACTATAAGTTTATTGAAATTAATGATATGGATAAATTTTAATTAGAATAAAAGTTTTCTTGATAAAAATGATTTGATTAGTCGATGTTGCATTAAAGACAATTAACTCACCGACTAATTATCAAATCAACACAATTAAAGTGTTATCATGTCCAAATAATATTTTTTCTCATATACTTTAATATATGTATTTTATCAATTTGGCATAAGAATCAATGAACTAAATGCATACACAATATTTCATTAAGTACAATGAATTGTGATCAAAATGATTAAACTATTAAATAAGAATTAACTTATCTTACTATTTTCATAGAACTTTAATCCCAAAACATGAATGATCGAAAGTACTGTGCATAATAACCCGGCCGGTTCAGAGGCACGGGCCGGATCCTTGCCGGTCGCGATGCGGTCAACGGCGGACCGGGATATAAAAGGCATTTCGAGAAAAGATGAGGCGAAAATGGGAAAATAGTGTGGGAGGGAGTGTTTGTCCTACAGAAAGAATAAATAAATATAAATGTGGAGGAGGAGACAGCTCGGCCACAGTTAAGGACAGGCGAACGGCGACGGGAGCTGCGTATCTGACGCCGTACGAGCCAGCTGTCCTCCGCTAATTCCAGCGAAGCAATCATCAGAGCCGTGCGATCAAAAGCTCTCCGGCGCAGAGCGCGAGCTTGTTTCTGCCAGCGTGTTTACCATCCACTCCTACGCAAATATTATTATTACATTCTTCCATGTTTGGCACGTTTCTTAGGCTATTTATTAATTATTTTTATGCCCTGTTCAATAATATATATATATATATATATATATATATATATTATCACGAGTATGGTCTAGCATTAATTTTTAGATGAGGAGCATTTAAAAGGTAAAGAAACACGTGATAATATATATGTGAATATTAGGCCAATGCATAATAATAATTTAAAAATAATATGAGAAACGTGGGAAAGATAAATAATGTAATAATAAGTTTTGCATAGGAGTTATGAACAATTAGGCAAACTTGCCGACGGCATAGTGAACCAGGAAGAAAAATGTAGGTGAGCTTATTATGTTTGTATGTGTGTCTGTGTCTATCTATCTATCTATATATATATATATATATATATATATATATATATATATATATATATANATGTAAGTATGTATGCACGTGTGTGAATAGACACAGAAGCATAAAAATAGATACACGCTCGCTAGACTCAATTCATTGTATTCACATCAATTTTTATATATAATCATTCATATTTTATTATTAAATACTCATCTGAAATGAATCTCACGGTAATTTTTTGAGCAATGAATATTTAAACTTCAATTAAAAAACATCCAAAACTTCGATTTCAGAAAACTTAACTAACCGGCTCGATGAGACAAACACAATGATATCAACATTGACCAAATTTGAGTCAAATGAAGCCTAAATAGAGCCATTAAACATATTTAGAGGGTTCTGACGCTTAATTGAAAGGGCTAATAAATTTCAAATCAAGCAAGATTATGGTCAAATGAGACACATCACGAAGAGACAAATCTAACAAGCATAGGATTACTTAATTATGATATCTTTTTTTTAGATGTTATTATGATATCAATAAGACACTTGAATGTTCACAGTTGCATGGAGACCTTTCGAACTTTATAAATATATCCCTACGTCCTTCTAGAAAAAGGACCCGAACCGAGACCTGAGTTGTAGAAATACCTAGAGGAGTTAAAACCCAATATCATTTATGCACTAAATATCTAGCGAACATGTCCCACCCCTACATCCACCGACCAGAGTTTGTCAGTTACTATCAAACACCATCGGCTGCCACTTCTTGCCACAAAACTCCATGAAGAATCACAACATGCACCACGAAATCCCTGCATACATTGTACTTGGGTACGTTATTACACCGTCCTAGGTCGTGTTATTGCACCCTTTAGTGATATATATATATATATATATATATATANCTGTGTTTGTGTGTGTGAGCGCGTGCGTGCCTGTGCGTGAGGGCACGCGCGCAGCCTGGACTGTTGGAAGGTGGCCTATGCGTAAGTCCCCTTAGTAACAAGTTCGAATACATCCGGGGTCGATTTAGCCATATGGGGAACCAATATTTAAGGGACGATATAGTTTGTCCTGAACACCGATTCCTTTTTAAATATAAATGTATATGTACATATGTACATATATATATATATATATATATATATATA